>JASDQU010437712.1:0-14882 GCA_032191745.1 Picea mariana | reverse complement strand
GATGATAAAAACACATGGGATATAAACCCACCTATAGGGTTGTTTGGGAAGATGAAAATGATCATTTGTCAAGAAATGTTTACAAGGAAAGGTAAAGTTTGATGGTATGTGGGTGGCTTAAGTAATGAAGTTTGAACCAAGGTTTTTGGCAATAAGATGGTTAAGTGAATGAAACTTGTTTCAAATTTTAGGTTATACCAACTTTGAAAGGAAACTCTTAGATTCAATGTCCATTTTTCACTACATTTTTGAAATGTTATAAAAGTTATATTCATGCTCATGGAGAATAAGGAGGAATTTACCTAGACTTATTATGTTTATGTGTTGGCTTGTCCAACAGTAGTACATGTTTCTCACAATCACCATAGTGTTGGAAACCCTACACATTTTCAATTTTTTTAAAAGCATCAAATGATAAATTATGTAGCTGCCTACCTGGGGTCATATGACTATTGTTTTTCATAAGCAGTTTTTGAAACTACAAATGTGATCTTTCAGTTATTCCTAGTGTTTTCATTTTCATGCTTCGTTCATGAATCAAAGCATGAAAACGAAACATCAAAACCTATGGTTGGATTATCGCTTTATTTAAAGTTTATGAAAGGTAGATGCCTCCACAGTTTTTGTTAATAAAGATTTTTGTTTCCTTCTATCAAGCTCATCTTCTTTATTGACTCCTCAAATGTGAAGCATGCTTATGGATTGTTATTTGAATCACCAAGGGTCCATTCAATTTAAACCTTGATATATTTTTTGTGGCTATTGGTCATGCCTATCCTTGTCACTACATTTTGGTTTATAAATTTTTCCCTCTCCTGAACTTTAGAAACCAAACCCACCTTGTTGCGCAATGATAAAATTTAATGCACCTAGTCATGGCCTGTACCCTATGGGAGGTGGCAGTCTGACAACAATAATCCCATCACCTCGAGCTAAATCTTAGGTTTCACATGTGCTCCTGAAATTCATTTCATGAAACACCTTTCATTTGGTATTGAAGAACCTTTGTTCATAGGCGCTAGGGTATTGATGAGTTTTGGCTCTGAAATATCGCTATGGTCTTTCCTTAGAAACCTTCCATACTCACTATGTTTCATTGTCTTCCTTTCAAGTCCCCATGGCCCTGGTTGTCAGGATTGAACCCAATGCACCGCAAACCTTTCTCTTGTGTGATGATGCAAGGGAGGATCTCGAGGGTCAAGGCTGGCTTGTTTTGCTTGAGAATTTCTAGGGTTTTCACTTGCGAACCGCTCAGGAATTTCCCTTTCTTTTGACGAATGTCGAGCCAAGGTAGGAGACATTCAGGTCAAATTCACAGAGGAATTTTTAGGTCAGGCAACAAGTCTTCCTTTGAGTGGCCAGAAGTGGTTCAAAAATGCCAAGGTCAAGGAGGTTCCGTGGAGCCTTTTCTTCACATCTCGAAAAATCAACTGCTGTGATAAAGGTATGTCCATGTCCCTGTTGAAAACCCGGTGGCATGGTTTGCTAGCAATATTGAAACAATTCATGATGTGAGAAGGTCGCTTTGGTTTTGTTTTTCTATATCATATGCGTTTGCTGATTAATTTCATCGGGTTTCAATTAAATATGCCCTATTACCTGTGGAGAAGCCTGTATAAAATGGCAAAGAGGTATAAGAGACAACAATTGGATTCAATCCTGTTTCACCATGGTTTGATAAAGATATTGTTGATACATCAATTGAAGTTACAAAATGATGACTGGAATGCCTTCCTAACCCGAAATGGTTTCGTTAACTCCAAAGCTGTAGAGGTTGACAAACCCATGATAGAGAAAACCATAGTCCCTGCCAAAGAGGTCCCTTCATATACACAGACTTGTGTTACGGCCACCCTCAGTAAGCCTATACCCAACTCAAAAGTTGTTGAGCAGAGCCATGAACAACACGCACGCCCTAACGCCTCTGCTAATAACACAAACAGACCTGTGGGCAAGCCATCTAAAGGTGATATCGATTTAGGTTTTAAAAATAAAAGGGCAGGTAGGTTGATCTCAAGGAAACTATGAAATAAACCAAACTCTCATGTGAGCTCGATCAAAACGATCGAGATCCATGAGAGCTCAGATTCATAGATTGAGAGATTCTTGGCCAAAGAAGACCCTCCTTCCTTCAAAGTAGATCTCGACCAGGCTTACAATTTCGTGGATAATTTGCCACCCTGCTTGAAGCACAGTCAAGGATTTCCAGGTATCAAGTTTGATAACAAACCTAAAGGCAACAATGGACACAGTCCAACACACAACCATGGGTATTCTCAAACGACCGTCACAGATTCACAATGTGAAACTTGTCTGTTATGGATTGACAAATATTATACAGAAGTACCCATTTTACAATCGTAGATCAAAACCCTTACTGATCAGGTCGATCCCCTAACATATGAAAATCGTAGGCTCAAGTCCATTGTTTAGAGACAAGGAAAATGTTTGAAAACAACAGGGAACATCATAGTAAAAAATGTCGAGGGTGCAACAACAGTGATCAATTCTGAAATCATGTGAATCTATTTGATTTTCTAGTTAAAGGTAAAGATTTGTTTTTTTCTTAGATTGTGTTAGATTCTTGTTCATAGAATAAATTAGATTTCATTGCTAAAATAAGACTAGCTACAAAATCAATAGATTTTGTAGCCAGTCTATTCTTATTCAAAATTTGGAAAATATCGGTTAAATGTATATCTGAATTTCTTTATTTCATATTTTTCTTTCAGGATATTTGGCATTTTATGGTGATCAAATGATATGGAGCATTTTTGGGCTTATTATCCATATCCATGGCCTATTTTTGTGTAAACAGGAACAAACGTTTTTAATTTTTTAGAGATTTATTGTGATCTGGGGTGGTTATATTCCCCCCTATTTTTGTAATCAGTAGATGATTGTAGAGATTTAATCTTATCTCATAAGATAAGACAATTAGCTTTTCTGAACCCTTTAAAAACTCGTATTTTTTGTAACGAAGACATCTTGGCCTGGGGCTAAAGGTGGACAGTTTATTCTTGAATTTAGACGGAATATATATTTACATTTTGGCTTTAGCTCTCTGTAAATGTTGTTTTTGTTTATGGTTTGTTTATCCTGATAAATCAATAGTTGTTGATAGCTTTTATATTCACAATTTATTATGGCATTGGGATAATTTCTTTAAAATATTGTCCACATTTTGATGCTTCAGATATTGAAAAGAGTGATCATTCGTTCAACCCAAATGATAAGATTTTTCTTTAATTTTGTTGAATGATTAAAAGCATGTTGTTAAAGTTAGATTTATCTTATTTGAAATTACTTGCAATCACAAATATCACTACGATTATTTGCATCTTATCATTCTCATCAAAATTCAACAGTCAATATACTATTTTGCATTTATTCTGAACAGTGTCAAGGTTCATTGCAGGTTTATCTCTTGGACAGGCTGGCTAGACATTCTATAATCATACAAATGTTGGATGCATGCCGATTAATTCATTAATAGGTTAGTTCTTTTCTTTTTGTCGTTTGTTTGTCTTCGGAACTCTAATATATGGTCTAACTTTGACTGTCCACATACTTCTGTTTCATAATATATTTTTCTATTTAATCTTAGATTAATAAATAGAAAACAAAAAATATCTTATGTGCTTTCTTTATTTGCTTTTGTTAAAGCAACCATCTTTACATAGATTTTCGTGAGTTTAGATTAAAATTCGCAACTTGTATATCGTGCACATAAATAATATAGACAGGTCTTTCGTGTAAATATTATCTATAATAGTTATATATATATGTACATGTATATATATTAAATGGTTATTTAATAGTTATCTCTTTTATTTATTTTATTTGTTTCTCCTAGGACTTTTAGATTAGCCAATGGAGCCATTAAACCTGTCAAAATGAGTTATACCAAACAGCTTGGGTTATTTAGACAACCCCGGACCGGACACGTTCTTCCAATTGATGGACGGTCACTTTCGCTCGTTAACAAATGGCACTAGAAGGAGGGCTTGAACATGATTGATGGCACGTGGAGGTCGCAGGACTCCTCCCCCACACACCCACTCCCCTATAGTAACAAGAAGTCATTCTGACGATAACATTATTTCTCAAAAAACAACCACCTCAAATGAAAATCCACAGATTATCGTTGAGCCGATAACATCGAACCCTCTAGGGTCCGACGTACAAGAAATTGTTCGTCAATCACTTCTAAGGACACATGGTGCTTTGGCCCGTATCAGACAACCAGGTTGGCCACTGAATCAACCGTTAGATTTATATGATATCAGAGAGCAACTTGAAGGCACTGGTCTTCTCCTAAATCCTATGGATCCAGATCACATCCCCACTCTTGCAGCCAGAGGATCTGGTATCCCACCTTCACCACCATCTTCATCTCCTTCCTCTTTGGGAGAAGAGTCATCGGACAAAGGCAGTTCTTCATCTCAGCCTTCGACACCACCCACGCCCATGGAAAATCCAAACAATCCCTCCAGACCTTGGCTTGATCAAGATGCTGTGGCCATACTTGGACCCTAGCATCCTTTGCCTATACATCCAGATAAATGGCTCCCTAAATTCGATCCAGGTTCTAAGAAAATTGGTGAGGATGACATAAAAAAATTCATGCTAGCCATTAGACTCCGAAGCGTAGAACACGAAGATGTAGTATGTAGAATTTTCCGTACACATTTGAAGGCAATGCCTCTATGTGGTATTTTTCCCAACAACCCCACACGATCCTATCTTGGGATAAATTCAAATCTTGTTTCCTTGAGAAATTCGGAGACAACAAATCTCCCGAAGTCTTAGTCATGGAACTCTCCAATTTAAAGATGAACCCCAAGGAAAAAATAAAAGACTTTAATCAAAGGTTTCTGAAATTAAAGAATTGAATCCCCATTGATTCAATGCCTACTGAAAATCTTATTGTCACATACTACACCAAAGCCCTACACCAGAACATAGCAATCTGGGTAAAAAGGTCTAAGAAGGAAACACTATTGGAAGCCTTCGAGGAGGCAATCCAAATTGAGAAAGATATTCTAAGCCTAAAGGATAATATTAGTAATGAGGTAGAGATTGCCCCATCTTCCAAGAAAAAAATAGAAATTGTTCCTAGACCTCCCCAAACCAAAACTCAATCAGAGAGTTCAGATCTGGGAAGTTTACAAAAGGTCGTTCAGAAATTGTCAAATCAAGTTGTAGATTTAAGGAGATTAGCTGAAGAAGCTTCTTCAAGCAAAGGACCTTACAAACCCCCTTTTAGAAATCCTTTTCCCACAAACCAACCCAACTTAAACTCTGAAGGCCTTAATCTAGAAAGCCTACAATATGCTATACAGACAATCCTTGAAGCACATGATAAAGTAGTTCCCCCTGACATTTCTGAAGACATGGTTGAGCAAGAAACAGTGGAAGAGGACGAATCCTCTCCCAACATCTTCAGGCAATTTTCAGATAGTATCTTTCAAGCCAATTTTGAAACGGTTCATCCTTACAATACCAGAAGCAAAACACAGAATAATCCCTCTTTTGAAATTGGAACTAATGCACCTCAAAATCAGTTTAAGAATATTGAAACTAAACCAAATTTATCAACCTCAAGTTTAGAATACTATTTGATTGAATACCTTAAGAAACTTACAGCTAATATTTATGTTTATGAATTGTTGAAATTTCCTTTTCTTCTGCAAAAGATGCTTCAGAACATTGCAAAAAACAACCAAAACAACGATCTGAACAACAAGAAACTGCCAGAAATCAGCCCTAAAACACCTCAAAAGGTCCCTGATAAAACAACACTAGAACTCTCAGATAAAAGAGACCTTGCTGTAAAAAGTGTAACAAATGTAGATAAAATAATTCCAAGGACTGTGACTAAAAACCAACAAACTTCTGCTGTCAATATTCGTAAAAATGTCCCACTTTTTTTGTTGACCTTCGAAATTTTCAATAGGAATGTACATAATTGTATGGTAGATTCTGGTGCATCATCAAATGTAATGCCTTGGTCTGTCTGCCAAAAAATCAATGCTGAAGTTCAACCTTCCAGTCTAAAAATTATTCAGTTCGATCGAACCAGTGTTAAAGTGATAGGTGAATTAAAAAATGTCCTTATCAGGTTATCCTCTAATCCTAAAGTTCACCAGATTATTGATATCATTGTCATTGACATTCCTGAAGTATATAGCATATTTTTAAGCAGGGATTAGTTCGAACAGTTGCATGGCTACTTCACGACAGAATGGTCCCATTTGTGGCTGCCAGAGAATGGAAATCCTAACAGAATCAAGATCAATTGTGAGTGTTACCTCAAGCTAGCCATGACTGATTTAAATGACGCCAATGAACCATTTACTGCTTCCGCTAATTCACCCGAAATGCAAGGAATGAACACCTTTTTCGGTGACTTCATGGCATAAAATTATACCATTACTAACCCAGAACAACAGTCGGAACTCATGACATGCACACAGTCGGCAGTCCTCCCTAATGTGTCACATACAACTGATGAGACTCACATATGGTCTCTCTACTTTGATGGATCCAAATCTAAAGAAAGATTTGGTGCAGGATGTGTGCTCATTGACCCAGTAGGTAACAAAACTTTGATCGCTTGCCGATTAGAATTTGAATGCACAAACAACACGGCTGAATACGAGGCACTTCTACAAGGACTCAGAAAGGCACTAGATTTGAAAATACAGAATTTAATGGTATTCGGCAATTCAGAAATTGTGGTCAGGCGGGTAAAGAATTCCATTCATTGCCTATCTCCACACATGAAAAGTTATCAAGATGAGGTATGGAATCTAATGCACAAATTTTTCGCATTTAACATTAATTCCATTCCAAGATTAAATAATTCTTAGGTTGACTTGTTGGCTAATGTTGCTTCCAAAATTTTTCCTGCAGAAGGCCTTTCTCCGAACGTGTTTTCCATTGAGTTGTTGTTCAGACCATCAGTCCCGGACAACATCACTAATTGGAGAGTGTTCTATGATGATCAACAAATCATCATTTTCCTACACATGGAAGATACTTTCCAAGGTGCGGTTATCGATGAAGGCACCCATGATGAAGACCTCCACAATTTTACAGTAATATCGGACCCAAGGTATCCGAAATCAACATCAGATCTGGTAAATGCTATCCCAAATTCTATGGTAAGATTTGAAAAGTTTTATGATTTGCATGATAAATTCAGAAAATCGGTAAATTGTAAAACGAATAGTTCTTCCTTGACCCATGAAAAAGTAAATCTAGGAACTAAAGATAATCCACAATGCATCAATTTGGGAACAGGATGTTCTGAGCAAGAGAAATCAGCCTTTATTAAATTGTTTAAATAATTTAAGGATGTCTTTGCTTGGACATATGATGATCTAAAAACATTCGACCCTAACATTATACAACACATCATCCCCATAAAGCCCCAGACTCAACCTTTTCAACAGAAGTTAAGAAAGATGCACCGAAAACTTGAACCAATGGTCAAGAAGGAACTAAACAAACTATTGAATGCAAAGATAATATTCCCAGTAAGGCATACACAATGGGTTTCTAACCTTGTCCCTGTGAGGAAGAAAAGTGGCGAAATCCGACTATGTGTTGATTTCCAAAACTTAAACCGAGCATCGGATAACGACAACTACCCTGTTCCTTCGATGGAACAAATTCTCCAGCAGGTATCCGGTTCTGAAAGATTTTCACTATTAGACGGTTTTTCAGGGTACGACCAGGTCCTCATGTCCCCTCCAGACCAGCTAAAAACCACTTTCCATACTCCATGGGGTACCTATGCTTATAGAAAGATGCCCTTTGGGCTTATAAATGCCGGTGCTACTTTCCAGAGAGCGATGGATATCACTTTTTGTGGTCTAATCAATCAATCTGTAGTATTCTATCTCAATGATGTCACTATTTTCTCCAAGAATAAGGGAGATCATTTAGCCCATCTGAAATCTATTCTACAACGATGTCGTAAGTACGACATATCTCTAAATCCTAAAAAATATGTCTTTGCAGTGGAACAAGGCAAGCTGCTCGGATTCATAGTATCCAATGAAGGGATGATCATTTACTCCGAGAGGACTCAAGTCATTTCAAAACTCCCTTTCCCCTCTTCCAAAAAATCTATGCAATCCTTTCTAGGTCAGATAAATTTTGTTAGAAGGTTCATTCCGAGTTTTTTGGAAATGGTGAGGCAATTACAAAACTTAATAAAAAAGGATGTGCAATACCATTGGGGACCTCAAGAAAGTCAAGCTTTTGACTCAATAAAAAAGGCCATAGTGGAGGCTCCATCCCTAATGAGCCCTGACTTTTCATGAGATTTCACTCTTTACACATTTGCCTTCGATCGATCTTATGCCGCTATGCTAACTCAAAAGAATGTTGAAAACAATGAAGTTCCCATTGCCTTTATGAGATTAGATTTTAAGGGAGTAGAGCTTAATTATCCAACTGTAGATCAACAAGTTTACACTATTTTTAAAGTGGCAAAACATTTTCGATCATATCTACTGAAATCTAGAACTAAAGTCATTGTTCCTTACCCTGCTGTCAGAAATTTATTAGTACGGAAAGAATTGGGTGAAAAATGGGCAAACCGGGTGACATCCTTACAAGAGTATGACCTCGAGATCACCCTAGCACAAATTGTTAGAGGCCAAGGTTTATGTAAATTGGTCATTGATTCAGTTGAAGAACAACAAAGTTAAACTGATATGTTAATTGAAGATCGACATAATCAAAGTCAAATCTGCTATGTACAAAATCCCACAAATATTTGGTATGATGACATTAAGTTTTACCTAACACATGATTCAGTTCCTTGTCACCTTGATCCAAAAAAGAGGAGAGCATTGAGATTAAAGTCCACACCTTTCCAGCTTGTGAATGGTATATTATTTCACAAAATTTTTGATGGAATCCTTATGCATTGTCTAGCAAGAGATGAAGCAGATAAAGTCTTATCAAAATTGCATGCAGGGGAAGCTAGTGGGCATTTCGGTGGAGACACTACTTCCCACAAAGTATTAAGGGTAGGGTATTATTGGTCCACGCTTTTCAAAGATGCCCATACATTATGCCACAAATGCGTAATCTGTCAAAAGGATTCTGGACGAGTATAGAAGGCAACATTCCTGTTGCAACCTGTCTCGGTGGATTTCACTTTTCAACAATGGGGTCTCGACATCATTGGCCCAATTAACCCCACCTCCTCGCAACAACATAAATACATCATTACAGTGACATACTATTTCACCAGATGGTTCGAGGCTGCGCCATTAAGAGTGGTAAACACCAATCAGGTAATATCTTTCCTTAATTCAAACATCATCACTCGATTCGCTATTCCTGAATGTCTGGTGTTCGATAATGCTTCCTATTTTTTGTCCCTCGATATGAGTGCCTTTGCTTTAGAAAAAGGGATAAAACTAAAATATTCTTCTAGCTATTATTCCCAAGGAAATGGTTTGGTAGAAGCGACAAATAAAAACCTGATCAAGATCATCAAGAGGATGGTTTCCGAAAACCACAAAAACTGGCATAATGCACTATTCAATGCAATCTGGGCTGATAGGGTAACTCCGAAAATTGTTGTTGGTAATTCCCCCTTTTTTCTCGTTTACGGAAGGGAAGCAATTCTTCCTCCACATGTTCTGCTTCCCTCTCTGCAACTATCGTAGAAGGTTCAAGAAGAAGACTTCCCTTCTTCTTGAAAGTTGGATTAATGCTTTGCTAAAGTTAGAAGAGGTAAGGAATCAAGCAAAACAAAAACTGGATCAGCATCAACATATTGTCAAAAGTTGGTTTGATTCGAGTTCTACCTCGGACAGGAATTTTGAGGTAGGTGATCTTGTCCTCAAGTGGGATAAACCTCATGAGGGGAAAGGAAAACATACAAAGTTCCAAAACTTGTGGTTGGGACCTTTTTTAATTGCCAAAAAACTAGGTCCTAGTTCTTTCTGCCTGCAAAATTTAGAGGGATAGCCATACACCTTTCCAGTGAATGGCCAAGCTCTCAAGAGGAATTTCACCTGACAAATCCTAGATACACCTTTTGTACATATTTTTTCTGTTTTGGTTTGTTTTGGTTTTTCTTTTCATTTCTTTTATTTTTGTTTTGTCTTTCTAAGTTAAACATTCCTGTATTACGGTCTAGTTCAAAAGGGAGAACATAATGCTTCATATTTAAACTACTTTCAAGGACTGTCGGAGCATCATTTGCTGTATTTTCTTAAGAAAAACGTAGACTAGTTAAAGGTGGATTTTTATTGAGAATTGATTTTTGGTTTCAATTTGCATTTGAGAGCAAACACGACTATCATTAAAAGCTCTTTACGTTGTCGCTTCTTTTAAGAAAGCAACTCAAGGATGCCTTCCTGTCCTCGAAAAATTAGTTTCATCAGTGAACTATTTTCAGACCATGATGAAGGTTAGCAAAAAAAATTAAAAGAGCCAGAAAATAACAAATGTGCCAAAGACTGAAATTTTCAGCACCACCCTGCTCTTCTGAGTATCTATAAATTATATCAATACTTTTTCCAAGAGTTGTGGGAAGTGTCTGCAAACCTGCCAGGATACTAAATAGGTCTGCTGGCAGTGGGTAAATGTATCCATGGTGCCAAGACAACTTCGTCGGGGTACTGAACGGGCCCGCTGGCAGCGAAGCGATGTCAGGTTAGAGAAAATTTCCAGGTAAAATGTTTTTTGATCATAAGCATCCTTCATTCTTACTTGAAATTTCTTGGATAGGATAGAGGCATCAGAGTGGGTTAATTGACATCCCTGTCAAGGCTATGGACACCTACTGATAGCAGTGGCCCTGCCAACAACATTGGATCCATTAACTTAAACATCGTGGCTTTCATTTGTGAAGTCTGTCACTAGATTTCATTTTTTTTAACGAAAGATATCTTAAGCTGGACCACGTAATGATTATAAAAAATGCTCAAATGTCTTTCATTTGTTTTTTTATTTGAAATCATTCAAACATTTCCAACCTAAACTCATCAGTGATACATAGAAAACTTCTTCTCCCAGCAAGTCGCCATTGTTGGCAGCCCTACACATTTTCAATTTTTTTAAAATCATCAAATGATAAATTATGTAGCTACCTACCTGGGGTCATATGACTATTGTTTTTCATAAGCAGTTTTTGAAACTACAAATGTGATCTTTTGGTTATTCCTAGTGTTTTCGTTTTCATGCTTCATTCATGACTGAAAGCATGAAAATGAAACATCAAAACCTATGATGGATTACCACTTTATTTAAAGTTTATGAAAGGTAGACACCTCCACAGTTTTTGTTAATAAAGATTTTTGTTTCCTGCTATCAAGATCATCTTCTTTATTGAATCCTCAAATGTGAAGCATGCGTATGGATTGTTATTTGAATCACCAAGGGTCCATTCAATTTAAACCTTGATATATTTTTTGTAGCTCTTGGTCATGCCTATCCTTGTCACTACATTTTGGTTTATAAATTTTTCCCTCTCCTGAACTTTAGAAACCAAACCCACCTTGTTGCGCAATGATAAAATTTAATGCACCTGGTCGTGGCCTGTACCCTATGGGAGGTGGCAGTCCAACAACAACAAGCCCATCACCTTGAGATAAATCTCAGGTTTTGCATGTACTCCTGGCATTCATTTTACAAAACACCTTTCTTTTGGTATTGAAGAACCTCTCTTCATACGCGCTAGGGTATTGATGAGTTTTGGCTCTGAAATATCGCTCTGGTCTTCTCCTAGAAACCTTCCATACTCACTGTGTTTCATTGTCTTCCTTTCAAGTCCCCATGGCCTCGGTTATCAGGATTGGACCCAATGGCCCTCAAACCTTGCTCCTGTGTGATGATGTAAGGGAGGATCTCGAGGGTCAAGGCTGGCTTTTTTTTCTTGAGAAATTCCAGGGTTTTAACTTGCGAACCGCTCAGGAATTTTCCCTTTCATTTTCTGGATACCGAGCCAAGGTAGGAGACATTCAGGTTGAAGTCACAAAGGAATTTTTAGGTCAAGAAACATGTCTTCCTTTGAGCGGGAAGAAGTGGTTCAAAAATGCCAAGGTCAAGGAGGTTTTGTGGAGCCTTTTCTTCACATCTTGAAAAATCAACTGCTGTGATAAAGGTATGCCCATGTCCCTGTTGAAAACCTGGTGGCATGGTTTGCTAGCAATATTGAAACAATTCATGATGTGTGAAGGCCCCTTTGTTTTTGTTTTTCTATATCATATACGTTTGCTGATGAATTTCATCGGGTTTCAATTAAATATGCCCTATTACCTGTGGAGAAGCCTGTAAAAAATGGCAAAGAGGTATAAGAGACAACAATTGGATTCAAGCCTGTTTCACCATGGTTTGATAAAGATACTGTTGATACATCAATTGAAGTTACAAAATGATGACTGGAATGTCTTCCTAACCCGAAATGGTTTTGTTAACTCCAATGCTATAGAGGTTGACAAACCCATGATAGAGGAAACCATAGTCCATGCCAGAGCAATCCCTTCATCTACACAGGTCTATGTTACGGCCACCCTCAGTAAGCCTATACCCAACTCAAAAGTTGTTGAGCAGAGCCATGAACAACACACATGCCCTAACGCCTCTGCTAAGAACCCAAACATGCCTGTGGGCAAGCAATCTAACGATGATATCAATTTAGGTTTTAAAAATAAAAGGGCAGGTAGGTTGATCTCAAGGAAACTACAAAATAAACCAAACTGTCATGCGAGCTCGATCAAAATGATCGAGATCTATGAGAGCTCAAATTCGGAGATCAAGAGATTCTTGGCCGAAGAAGGCCCTCCTTCCTTCAAAGCAGATCCCAACCAGGCTTACAATTTCATGGATAATTTGCCACCCTGCTTGAAGTACAGTCAAGGAATTCCAGGTATCAAGTTTGATAACAAACCTAAAGGCAACAGTTGACACAGTCCGACACACAACCGTGGGTATTCTCAAATGACTGTCACAGATTCACAATGTGAAACTTGTTTGTTCTGGATTGACAAATATTATACAGACGTACACATTTTACAATCGCAGATCAAAACCCTTATTGATCAGGTCGACCCCCTAACAAATGAAAATCATAGGCTCAAGTCCATTGTTCAGAGACAAGGAAAATTTTGAAAACAACAGGGAAGATCATAGTAAAATATATCGAAGGTGCAATAGCAGTGAGCAATTCTGAAATCATGTGAATCGATTTGATTTTCCTGTTAAAGGTAAAGATTTGTTTTTATCTTAAATTGTGTTACATTCTTGTTCATAGAATAAATTAGATTTCGTTGCTAAAATAAGACTAGCTACAGAATTAGCAGATTCTATAGCTAGTCTATTCTTATTCGAAATTTGGAAAATATCGGTTAAATGTATATCTGAATTTCTTTATTTCATATTTTTCTTTCAGGATATCTGGTAGTTTATGGCGTTCAAATGATATGGATCATTTTTGGGCTTATTAGCCATATCCATGGCTTATTTTTGTGTAAACAGGAATAAACTCTTTTAGTTTTTAGAGATTTAGTGCGATCTGGGGTGGTTATATTCCCCCCTATTTTTGTAATCAATAGATGATTGTAGAGATTTAATCTTATCTCATAAGATAAGACAATTATCTTTTCTGAACCCTTTAAAAACTCGTATTTTTTGTAAGGAAGACATCTTAGCCCGGGGCTGAAGGTGGACAATTTATTCACGAATTTGGACGGAATATATATTTACATTTTGGCTTTAGCTCTCTATAAATGTTGTTTTCATTTATGGTTTGTTTATCCTGATAAATCAATAGCTGTTGATAGCTTTTGTCTTTGCAATTTATTATGGAATTGGGATAATTTCTTTAAAATATCATCCACATTTTGATGCTTCAGATATTGAAAACAATGATCATTCATTCAACCCAAATGTTAAGATTTTTATTTAATTTTGTTGAATGATTAAATGCATGTTTTTACAGTTAGATTTACTTTATTTGTAATTACTTGCAATCACAAATATCACAGTGATTATTTGCATCTTGTCGTTCTGTCATCAAAATTCAACAGTCAATATACTGTTTTGCATTTATTTCGAACAGTGTCAAGGTTCATTGCAGGTTTATCTCTTGGATAGGATGGTTGGACATTCTATAATCATACAGACGTTGGATGCATGCCGATTAATTCATTAATAGGTTATTTCTTTTATTTTTGTCATTTGTTTGTCTTCGAAACTCTAATATATGGTCTGGCTTTGACCGTCCACATACTTCTATTTCATAGTATATTTTTCTATTTAATCTTAGACTGATAAATAGAAAACAAAAAATAGCTTATGTGCTTTCTTTATCTGATTTTGTTAAAGACACCATCTTTACATAGATTTTCGTGAGTTTAGATTGAAATTCGCAACTTGTATATTGTGCATATAAATAAGATAGACAGATATTTTGTGTAAATATTATCTACAATAGTTATATATATATATATATATATATATATATATATATATATATATATTAAATGGTTATTTAATAGTTATCTCTTTTATTTCTTTTATTTGTTTCTCCTAGGAGTTTTAGATTGGCCAACGAAGCCATTAAACCCGTCAGAACGAGTTATACCAAATGAATTGGGTTATTTAGACAACCCCAGACTGGACACATTCTTCCAATTGATGGACGATCACTTTTTCTCGATAACAAATGGCGCTAGAATGAGGGCTTGAACACGATTGATGGCACGTGGAGGTCACAAGACTCCTCCCCCACACACCCGCTCCCCTATAGTAACAAGAAGTCATTCTGGCGACAATGTTACTTCTCAAACACAACCACCTCAAACGAAAATCCATAGATTACCATTGAGCCAGTAACACCAAAC
>JASDQU010437711.1:72343-84626 GCA_032191745.1 Picea mariana | reverse complement strand
CATTTCAACATGTCAAACCTCTTCATTATTTCAACTGCATACTTCCCTTGGTTAAGGAATATATTCTCTAGGTTCTACCAAACTTCAAGACCTAAGAGTTAATGCATTAGGTCTTTCATCAAAATTTGTAGTGAGCTTATTCTGCAATCTGTGATGATCTTTTCTTCATCTTTTCAAGAATACATTATCTACATATATTAGAAATAATATAACTAGCTCATCATTCATAACCTTGAAGTAAAGGTTAGAATAAATTTTACTCTTGGTAAAGCCCAAACTCTTCAGAAAACTATCAATCCTGCCACACCAAGCTCTAAGAGTTTGCTTCAATTTGCAGACATGATTCTTTATGTATTTAAATTCAAATCAAAATTTCACATCACTTTGTACCAATCTGGTACACTTGCTCAGCTGCAACTCAATCTGCACAATCATGTGCTAGCTCTATGTGCTTTCTACAAAGCACTATATGTCTCACTGTCTGGGAGTTTGTCCTCTACTCTCTCTGCAATTGTTCCTCTGGAAGTGGGACTCTACACCTACAGTTTCTCTGAAGTTGAGAATGGTTGCTCCATTCTCACTATGACTGCTGAAATATGAAAGTAACTCCTTTTCTTCATCACAAAAACAACTTCATCTGAAACTGAGAGTGGCTCAATAAATGATATTGAAGGCAACTCTTCTTATTTCATGGAGGTAACTCTAGATTTTATTGTAGTCATGTCTCCACGACCCAACTAATGTACTGCACCAACTGCCACTCAATTTTAAATGTGGGGATTGCTCCGCTGACATCTCATACTATATATGAATCATGGTTATTTTGGTTGTCTTCATGAATACTGGAACTATTTCTTAAATTACTGGAGTAAGTGTCTCGTCATAGTCTTCTCCCTCTTGTTGGGAGAATCATCTAGACACACATCAAGATTTGTACATCTGCAACATGCTTGATCTGTTAGATCAATCTTGGAAATCAATACTGACTTCTCTTCTAGTCCCACGGAAAAATCCATATCCAAGTCTTTTTGACTGGCTTCCTTCTCTGTCATTGAAACAAGGGAATCTTCCTAGGAGATTTCATATCTCCTAGAAGTTTTTGAATCTACGGCCTATTCTTCTCATGGAATTTGTCTCCCAGTCCTGGAAGTTGTCTCTTCATCTGATCCTTTCTGAGATCAAGCTTACTCTTGATTTCTTCTGAGTCTACAAGGACTTCATCATTTCTTACAGGGTATACTTGATTTTGAATACCAAGTCAAAATATGAAAATCTTAGTCAAACTTCAAGTGAATTCTGCTTCTTGTCAAGGTGGCTTCATTATCCTTTGAACAAGTCTACTATGAGTTCTTGTTCTAATGTTCGATCCTCTTTGGAGCCTTCTGCTCCTTACAATCAATCTCCATATGAGATACTCTAGATCTCAAAAATAACTTCTTCTTCATCTTCTTTGGTACATGGATGTATATGGTCATGTACATAGTGTTTTTCATGTCTCGTATAATTTGTTTCCTTCTACAACGTTCACTATAGTTTCATCAGGGTTATCACTTGTGACCTGAAACAATGTCAACAGAAAAACAAGCAAGAATAATACTCTTTTGATAATAGTAATAAAACAATAGCATGAATAATTGTCATAGTATCTCCTTTAGAGCTATCACTTGTGGGCTGCCTAAAAAAGGCAAGAAATGCAATACGAAATGAGATCAAAACTATTCTATTGTTGTGATCAAACATTCATCCATGGTAACCTAGAACCAACGCAAGAAGTTTCTCCTAGAGGAGATGTTAGTTGTCTACATGATTACATTAAGCATTTATCTCAATAATCATAATACCTTTCAAAGATTGATACCTCAACTATAGTGTTTACTTGTAATGGGGTAGTTATCAACTTGTCATGTGCAAAGTTGAATCTTATCAACTTAATTAATCAAACCTGGAACCTCGAGTCTTGTCCTCAAGAATGAGTGTGTTTCTTTTCTTCCAAGTCTCCTTCACTCAAGAAGAATAGTTCTTTCTTCAACCTGTCTTCTATACTAAGACAATATTCTATCTTGACAGAAGGCTAGGTTAGAGAATAAACTCTATGATCTCAACTTTAATCAATCTAATACCTTGAATTTAATAGCTTCAATGTGCAACCTAGAACAAAATAATGTCATAAAAAATATATCCATATTAGAATAATCAAACTTGTGTTGCATTATTCCTCTGAATGTGTTGGATCTAAGATCCTTATGGATATATGACAAGAGATCCCTTCTCCTGAAAATACCCTTTAAAGATTAACAATTTAAACATATGTGAGTACATACCTCTGATAGTAGTGGAACCATCTGGTAGTAGCGGTAATAATTACCAACCCTTTAAAAAGTTCAAGGGTGACTACAATTGGTACTTCAGCTGATACTGCAATTGTAATTGATACCGCAACTAATTCTGAAAGTGCAACTACAACTGCAACTTAGGGTTTTATGAGGAAACCCTAATTTTTCAAACTTCGAATTTCGAAATTCTAATCTAGGGACTAGATGCGTTGGGCTGAGGCGAGTTTGTTGGAGCTGGTAGATTTCAAAAATTTCAAGTTTTTCCCCTTGAACCTTGACCTGCAAAAATCTGGACTGGTACTTTTGGTACTAGTTCTGGTTTCCTGGTTTTTCTGGTTTTTTGGTACTTTTGGTTTTCTGGTAGTAGTCAAAACTAGGGTTTGACTTTCCAAAGGCTCTGTCCACTAAAAAGGTGCGCTTAAGCTGCCAAAAGATTCACTAGGGTAGGGCACACTCTTCTAGATGGTTTTAGGCAAAAATTTCTCTCCAACAAAAACCCTAATTTTCTTGTACGACAACAATGACGTTTTTATTTATCCAGTTAAAGATGTTCTCTTCAGTTTAGCTCTGATACCATGATAATTTTTTAGCTATTATTAGGTTTCTTTTCAATTTACTAGATAACAATAACATAGGTAGGATCACTGAGAGAAACACAATCACAAGATACACAACATTTATCCTGGGAAACCCTCATGGGGGAGAAAACCCAACAAAAACTTCCTTAATATAGATAGCCAATACAATGCCAAGAAAATAATCCAAAACACTAGAGAATATCCAACATTGAGCAATGCACCTCTCTCTTCCTTCTTCTCCCAACTACAACTACCAAACTTGCGCACCTGATGAGCGAATGAGTGAGTGAGATAATGAGGCGTTGAATTCCTTTATTTATACAAGTTGGCAGGCACTGGAAAGGTGTCTCTTCATTGGGTATGGCCAACTTGTATTCTTAGTGGTTAAAACCACTTTAATTGGGCCTGGGGGTTGACTTCTTAATTTGCATAATACAATTAAGGTTTGACCAATCCACAAAAGGGGATTTGGTCAATTACAATGCCCGCCATGATTAATCCACAAAAGGGGATTGATCTAATGAATAATGACTCAATAATAAATAGAATACTCTTTGCAGTTACACTATTTCAACACTTTCTACCTCAAATTATGAGTATTCCATTCAACCATTGAACCTTTTTGCCGATGCAGATTTTAATGATTCCAATTTTTCCTCAAACTGTTCCTTAGTCATAAATAATGAATTTAAATGATTTTTGTGTTATCAACCTCTCATGTAGTTCCATCTAAGTCCAAATCAATTAATTTTAAATAACATTCACCCTTTTTGACACTTAGAGTATCAATCTCATCTAATATTTCTTTTAAGCATTTAATTATTTTAATCCAGCAAGCCTTTAATTGTTTAATGCGAGACAGGGAGGGTAAGTCTTCTTCCTTTATTTTATGCTCAGTCATATTTGAAACTTTAATCACAAAAGTAGTGATTTCCTCTTTATAAAATCCTTTATTATTTTGTATATCGGCTTCCAGGTATTGTTTTAAATTTGCCATTTTTGATACCAAATCAATAAAACTGTTCGTTAGCTCCAATGTCTCAAGAATTAGAGACATTATTTTTTGAATATTCTTTCCAATGTACTATCTGACAACCACAAGTAAGATTGATGTCCCTTTTAGTTCCGAACTAGACTCTGGTGTGTCGTCAAAAGTCTTCCATGGATTCATAGTGGTGATTGGAGTTGCAAATATTGGAGGTGGCATCAATGCAATTTTCAATTCTTTGATTCTTTCCTTCAAATTGGCATTTTCGATTTCCATCTCATCAACTAATAATTCAAGTTCTTCCCCTATAGCATTGTGTATGCGAGAAATTATGGAAGGTGGTACACCACTAATATCTAACTCATAATTGGATTTTTTTTAAATCATTTTATTTTTTGAATGGAGTCTTTCAAAAATTAATTTTTTGGTACTTTTATAAAAAAAAACATTCTTTACAGTGAAAGATTCTTCTTCAGAAAAGGATTATTCTTGAGTTTCCAATTCAACTACAAGTTCTCTGCTTTCTTGAAGTCTCTACTCATCGTCGAGAAATTCTATATTTTCAATATCATCGTCCATATCTATGTATTCAAGGACAACCTCGTCCTCATGTGAGAGCTCCTCTACCTCTTGTTGAGTACTTTGCATTTTTATTTTAACCTGAAGCTTATGAGATCACTCCAACTTTCCCTTTGGAGGGTTTTGGTCACCTCCTTCATCATAATTATTGGTTGAAGACTTCTTTTTCTCTGGTGCCACTGACTGGAAACTTTTCTTTTGTTGGCTAATTTTATGTGAAACAATGGGAGAATGAGTACTCTTTTCATTAACCAATCTTCCCCTTTTTTTATGTTGATATGTAGTACTAACGATAGTGTCAATATCCTCTGGTTTATTTTCAACAATTATTGTTGGTGGGTCTTGATTTTCGCCTTCCTCTTCTCCAAATAAAAATGTATTAGCAAGTGAAATACTAAAACCAACATATGTCATTTGGTCCATGAAAAAGTTGTCGGGGTCAATCCCTCTGATTTCTTCTGTGAACTTTAAACTGCACTATTCCAATTGCACTACAAATTCATCAACTTTTGAAATAAATATCAACTGAATTTCCCCAATTTTCCACAGTAAAGGAATGAATTGCTTCTTTCTTTTATCATGCAAGAAATGTACAAAAATCTATATTTTTTGGAAACCTATATTGAAATCATTTTATCAGGAATATAATAAGGGAGATAAAGAGGCCTTTCACTAGAACAATAGATTCTGACCATACTATAGTGTTCCATACTTTCAATGCTCCCCTTTTTGTATAGGAAAGTTGATGCTTCCAAGCATAGTCTAGATGTTTTTGGCCCGAAGATGATTTTCTTAAAATAAGAGACAAATGCATTATAAAATTCATAAAAATAATATGTAGCCTTTTGTTTCCATAAGGCTTGGTATTGCATTGGTACTGGGTCAATTTTACAGTCAACTTGTTTTCCCACACTCAAACCCTTAAAAACATGACAATAGGTGATAACAAATATTAAATATGAAGACATACATAATCTCTTGTTTTTCTTGAAATTTGATAATTGCGAAGAGATTTCTTTAGATATGATATTTGTCCAGTAAAAAATTTCTTGTTCATGAGTTGTTAAATGTAAAATATGAAGAGCCAACCAAGGAATAGTTTCTGTAGAGTCTTGACCCGTCACTTTGGCGAAAATCCATGCTATCTCTCAATAAGGGTTTTCCAATAAACTGACCTGAATATTAGATAGGCATTCATGCATCGTTGCAAGATCTTTAATATATTATTGTAAATGTTCCAGTCCATTGTTTCTTTCCTTCAGGAAGCTTCTGTCTTCGTCTCCTTTGAATGTAATTGTTGTCTTGAGAAGTTTTAACATTATTTTAAAAACAGATGGTGATAGAGAGCTAAGAGATTCTCCTTGGAGTTGGATTATCCTCCAATTTTAATCATATTTGTATACACACCAGGAAATTGTTTCTTTAGAATCGAAAACTTCTAGTACGCGACCTGCTAAGGAAATTCCTAATGTCCATACTTTGTTTTCATTCCTTTCTAGCAATGGTAGTGATGAATAGTACCAATATGACCTCGACCATTGGAATCTATGATCCTCCCGCCCAAACAAGTTTAGAGTATCACCAAAAAAAATTTCTCTTATTCTTGTTGTCATGTTTGATGAAGTTAGAAGACTCTTGTACAGTCACTTTGAGACATTAATTTCAAAGTAAACTCTTTTTTCAATAATATAATTGGGAGCTCTTCTTTCAAAGGAAGGATTAATTTGAATTAAATTTGAGTCAATGGAGAATTTCCTCGAAAATTCTGCCATTTTTTCTATTGTGGTTCACGACGTGAAGAGAAATATGACAAAAGTAGAGCCCAACAAGAGCCTAATTTGACACAGGGCACATTGTAGCCTACTAAGCCAAGAGATATGGGAGGTCATAAGAGCTTCATAAGCCTACCTAGTGGAATGGAGTAACATAAGATCACCATCTAATTAGAAAGGAACCCTCAATAGAGGAATCTATTTAGCAAGTTCCATGTCCTTGCAAGGGCCCATAATCACTCATATCCTCTTTTCCCAATGTTGATCCTAAAATATGATAAGTCACAAATCTCTCTCTTGTATATCATGGTTCTATACCTAAAAATTGTTCTCTTATTCTTGTTGTCATGTTTGATGAAGTTAGAAGACTCTTGTACAGTCACTTTGAGACATTAATTTCAAAGTAAACTCTTTTTTCAATAATATAATTGGAAGCTCTTCTTTCAAAGGAAGGATTAATTTGAATTAAATTTGAGTCAATGAAGAATTTCCTCGAAAATTATGCCATTTTTTTCCATTGTGGTTCACGATGCGAAGCTTGCTATGTCCATAGTAACCCCCCCCCGAAATCTGGAGAACATAGGAGGGTTAATTATTTCAAGAATAATTGACTCACAAAGATCAACGTATTTCATATATGAGACTCGAACCTGGGTGGGGGGGAAAAAACTCCCCACCCCAACCAATTGAGATACAACCACTTGACATAAAAAATTCTGCCATTAATAACACCCTTTCAATATTTTAATTAGCTATTATCCTCCATAAAATTAGCATTAAATACATCTTGGGAAAAGTGACAAGACAATACATATTACAATGTAGGGTCAGATATGGATGTCAAGAGATATTAGAATCAAGACGAACACGTGGGTCCGTCAACCCATGGTGAAAACTAAAAAAATGGTTAAGTATGGGGTTGCAATGGCCAGACGTAAAGATACGATAATTTCAAAGAGGTATGACACACAAACCCGTGGTGAAATAGAAAACCGGCTAAGTGTTGAGTTATCAAGCGAGTAAATGGCATTTCTAGAAAATGACTAAGTGTCATAAGTCACTTGGTCAGAATTGTAGTCATGACAATCAAATGAATCGGGGAACTGGTTCATAATCTTGGTGAAAAACTTGAAAAGATTCTAAGTATAGTGAAATACGAGGATCACATAACATGGTGTGCAATTTGGTGAGAGTGGATTTTTGGGACTTTAACAAGACAATGTAACAAACTCGCGAGAAACAAAAAATGAACTAAGTGTTGATGCAAATTGGATGTGGTGGAATATGATGGTGAACTTTGAGGAAGGAAGAAGTTATAACAAGATTCCCATAAGATGGAAAAATTTCTAGGTATAGAACCATGATATACAAGAGAGAGATTTGTGACTTAGCATATTTTAGGATCAACATGGGGAAAAGAGGATATGAGTGATTATGGGGCCTTGTAAGAACATGGAACTTGCTAAATAGATTCCTCTGTTGAGGGTTCCTTTCTAATTAGATGGTGATCTTATGTTACTCCATTCCACTAGGTAGGCTTATGAAGCTCTTATGACCTCCCATATCTCTTGGCTTAGTAGGCTACAATGTGCCCTGTGTCAAATTAGGCTCTTGTTGGGCTCTACTTTTGTCATATTTCTTTGCCCAATAAAGTCATTATTCTTAAACCATTTCCTGCATAATATGTGTCCATCTACACCATAAACCTTCATTAAATACCTTTGTTCATGACCCATGGTTAATACATCATTTTTCTATGTTTTTAGTGATTAAAGGTGATTATATCATAGTTTTACTAATGACAGTTTATGAAGGAGCCACAGGTTAGTTTAGTGGAGTTTAGTTCATGTACCATCAATTGACTTCCTGTACCCGAAATCATTCATTGGCATAATTCCACTGCTCTAGTTGGAATTCAACTACATGAGTTTTGTTCCTAAGGTCAAAGACATGAATCTAGGTGAATCAAAGCTTACGTAATCCGCATGTGTGGAATTCTAAAACACAATTAATTCTTCAGCTCAAATTGGCAACAATTTTGAAACAAACAATTTTCGCCTCAATTTATGAGCAGATGAAGATGATTATGAAAAATATGGAACATGGGTTTTTTTCGTAGCATAATAAATTGAGTAAAACGAGAGATGTTTTTCCAAAAAAAAGGAATAGTTTGGGAGTTATGGTTGGTTCTTTAACTGATATTTGCACAAATTTCATGATTACGCCTAGATTTGAAAAACACCAAACATGACGCCTAGATTTGATGATGCAGTCTCGGAAATAAGGGTTTTGATGACCCCAATATGGTTTATGTTCAAGTCAATTCTTCTAATCTCTAGCTGTCGGTCAAGGGAAAATTCAAAGTATGTTAAGCAAATGAGATGACGAAGAGTTTTTTTTTGTTACGTAATACTTAGTAATTAGTTTTTTGAAGGTTATCGTGCAGTTCATTGTGATCCATAACCTTCCAAAAATCAAATAAATATGTTATGTATTGATTTTCCCAAATCAACTAATTCTAGAAATTAGTTTGATCGACAAATTGTATAAATGTTGTAGTAGCGATATGGTAGAATTCAATGGATTATTAAGAAGTTGATTACTCTTCATAGAGTTGTTGTATTGAAGCTAAGTATCCATTTGTAAGTTGACTATGTTTTAATGAAGAATTAATTATTGCAGAAATTTTGAGCAACTTTTCGATCTGAGTTAATTTATCATTATTTTGTCATATCATTATATTGTTTTACTAATTGTTATATTGTTATAT
The DNA here is from genome assembly GCA_032191745.1 of Picea mariana. Lineage (NCBI taxonomy): Eukaryota > Viridiplantae > Streptophyta > Pinopsida > Pinales > Pinaceae > Picea > Picea mariana. The sequence continues at coordinate 75,606 of JASDQU010437711.1, read as the reverse complement.
GAAAGTTTGGTATAAATGGTTAAACATATGTCAAATGTATTGTTACATATATTTTTATGCATGCGTAGTGTTAGATGGACTATTGTTGTGAAGCAATTTCATACCAGGGAACATAATTAATTCTACATCAATACCTAGCTTTTCTTCCATTTCTACATAACCTTTTTCTTCTATTTTCATTTTTGAGTGTATCTCTCTTTGAGGACCAATCTCCGAAGTGTGAATTTTGATTGCATTGCTTTAATTTCCTGAAGCATAATAAATTGAGTATCCAACGAGCCATTTTCCCAAAAAAGGCGCGGTTTGGGAGTTATCGTTGTCCTTTAATTGATATTTGCACAAATTTCATGATTACGCCCAGATTTGAAAAACACCAAATACAACGCCTAGATTTGATGATGCAACCTTTGGAAATATGGATGTTGATGACCCCAATATGGTTTATGTTCAAGTCGATTCTTCCAAGCTTCAACCTATGGTCAAGGGAAAATTCAAAGTATGCTAAGCGAAGGAGATTATGAAGAGTTTGTTTCTTGTTATGTAATACTTAGAAATTAGTTTTGTGAAGGTTATCGTGCAGTTCATTGTGATCCATAACCTTCCAAAAATCAAATAAATCTGTTATGTATTAATTTTCCCAAATCAACTTGATCCAGGATCTTTCATCGAGTGACTTATAAATAATTGCACTAAATGAGCGTAAATTAAAGTGCACCATCAAATAAGGAAAATCTCAATAATGAAGAGACATAAGCATCAAATATGAACAAAAAAACTTGATAATGGAGTTTGTCCCTGATGGACTACGTCTCCCGGTCCTACTCTCAAATGGGTAGGTTTCTCATTAACTCGGCAAAAGAATTTGGAAAAATACATAAGTATACCTCATTTTGAAATCAAGATGCAAAACCGCTGCTCAGATAAGAAAACAGATAGCACCACTGAATTCGTGGTGTTGAATTACCAAAAAATGACTGTCTACATGCCTCGATCCAACTCTGGCACTCCCAGGCCCAAGAAGAATTTTGTCTCGATTTTCGTGCCCTACAACCTGCAATAAATGTTGACATGCCATGTCTTGTAATGCATGCCCGACCTTATGCATGCGCTCCTCCCCATATCTTTGGGCGGATGCACCTTTTAAGCAATTTGTTGGGCGTTATTTACAACACAGGGTCGTTGACCCGTTGGTTATGACGTGAGTATTAAGGAGTTAAGGAGGGAGGAGGTCCCGAGGTCAAACCCGTGGGCCTCCCCCTTTTGGCTTTATGGTTGTAAAAAAAAGTATATATATACAAAGTTCGTTCCGCTATATTTGGCAAAGGTTCTATCCAATAACTTATGGTCGGATTTGGCATGGTCCCGTTAGATTTGGCGGACCTGCCAAATCATATATTTTTTTCAAATTTTCGGATACGGGATGTCATTGGGATTTTTCCCATTGCCACGTGGCAACCCATGACTGGGCCACGTGGTAGCCTCCTATTCGACCACGTCATCCACTATACCATCAACCTGCCATGTCAGTGCCACATCATCATACAAACGACATGTCACTGCCAACTCACCATGCCACATCATCATGCCACGTCGGTGCGATGTCACTGTACAAATCGTATAGACTGCGATATGGAAAAATCATACTGGTCCACCGATTGGTCCAGAAGTTCCAAATACGGGTGACACATGGCATCCTTTGGTGCTGCCACGTCACCATGATGACGTCAGCATGAAAAGTGTCACCTCCTTCTCCTGCCACGTGTTCTATATGGATGTTGACGTCATCCATACTGGTGCTGACGTCAGCAGTACAGATGCTGATTCATCCCCTTGTTGACTGGGCTAGGTTGACCAAACTTTGACCACAAATATATTTAAATCTGTAACTCCGTTTGACGAGCCATTTGTGTTGTTAGAAAGCTTGTGACTCGCTCTTCGCGATAATCTCATTTCCACTGAGTTTTTAGAACTTTGATTCTTTTCCCTTTCTCTATCTACTGAGGCCATTCTAAGCATCTTGAGTTGCTTCTGCAAGTTCTGAGTTGTTTTTAGTCTTCTCTGGATCCTTTTTGGATCAAAACTAATTCTAGAAATTAGTTTGATAAACAAATTGTATAAATGTTGTAGTAGTGATAGGGTAGAATTCAATGGGTTATTAATAAGCCAATTACTCTTCATAGAGTTGTTGTATTGAAGTTGAGCATACATTTGTAAGCTGACTGCGTTTTAATGAAGAATTAATTATTGTAGAAATTCTGAGCCACTTTTCGAGCTAAGCTAATTTATCTAGGTGTGTTTTCCAGGTTGGGAAGGGCTCCTTGATCTGGGTAACACCCTGGATTCTCATTCATTAGTTTAGATTGTTATTACATCCGATTTTATTCCAGTTTGCATGCTTTTTCTATTAGAATTTTATTTCATGTGCTTTTTGTCTTCTTGTTTTACAATTATGTCCCTATACTCGATGCATATCAGTCGACATTTTGTTCCAAACAATAAGCTAACAACCATCAAGCACCTAATACTATCATAGAAACATTTTTTGCAAAAGTAGATGACACTAGTAGTTCTGACCCAAACTTTTGATTGATGGAATTGCTAAAACAAAGTCCCAGAAAGTCAGGACAACCCTTCTCATCATAATTTGAACTCAAAAGTTCTCTCAAAAATTCATTTCAACAATGGTCAAATTGTGCCTGCAACACTATCATGTCACAAAAGTGTATCAAATGAAACACTTGAAGCATAATAATGAAGTTGCAATACTCAACTCTCATCTATACAAATAAATATCCTTAGCTTGATTAAATGTTCAAGTTTTTACACAATATAATGAGGTTAGACTCTAGGATCAAGGTATTATTTACCATGCTCAAAGTTTTTCTCATTCATTGCTATCCATGGTACTTCCCTATTTACAAGAACTACCACATAAAATTAGCAATTGCACCCCACTAAATGTATATCCCTATAATTGAGGCTCTCATTCAGAGCTGCAAAACTAAGATCCATCTCGTAGATGAATCATGAGTCCTACTTCGTTAGCACATCCCCCGTTTTAATACTCATTACTTCCCGAATTACATTCTTTTACATCATATTTTCATTCAGATGTGCAAAAGACAAGCGAAGCAAATATCAAACAATATTTTTCAAAAAGTGCACTAAACAACAGTCTTTAACAGGTCCAACTGTGAAGGTGTCTAAAGCCACAGTTCTGAGAAACCAATGGCATTGTCCATAATCACAAGAAGCTACCCATC
>JASDQU010437711.1:52703-71979 GCA_032191745.1 Picea mariana | reverse complement strand
AACAAGGGAATCTTCCTAGGAGATTTCATATCTCCTAGAAGTTTTTGAATCTACGGCCTATTCTTCTCATGGAATTTGTCTCCCAGTCCTGGAAGTTGTCTCTTCATCTGATCCTTTCTGAGATCAAGCTTACTCTTGATTTCTTCTGAGTCTACAAGGACTTCATCATTTCTTATAGGGTATACTTGATGTTGAATACCAAGTCAAAATATGAAAATCTTAGTCAAACTTCAAGTGAATTCTGCTTCCTGTCAAGGTGGCTTCATTATCCTTTGAACAAGTCTACTATGAGTTCTTGTTCTAATGTTCGATCATCTTTGGAGCCTTCTGCTCGTTACAATCAATCTCCATATGAGATACTCTAGATAAGATGGAAAAATTTCTAGGTATAGAACCATGATATACAAGAGAGAGATTTGTGACTTAGCATATTTTAGGATCAACATGGGGAAAAGAGGATATGAGTGATTATGGGGCCTTGCAAGAACATGGAACTTGCTAAATAGATTCCTCTGTTGAGGGTTCCTTTCTAATTAGATGGTGATCTTATGTTACTCCATTCCACTAGGTAGGCTTATGAAGCTCTTATTACCTCCCATATCTCTTGGTTTAGTAGGCTACAATGTGCCCTGTGTCAAATTAGGCTCTTGTTGGGCTCTACTTTTGTCATATTTCTCTGCCCAATAAAGTCATTATTCTTAAACCATTTCCTGCATAATATGTGTCCATCTACACCATAAACCTTCATTAAATACCTTTGTTCATGACCCATGGTTAATACATCATTTTTCTATGTTTTTAGTGATTAAAGATGATTATATCATAGTTTTACTAATGACAGTTTATGAAGGAGCCACAGGTTAGTTTAGTGCAGTTTAGTTCCTGTACCATCAATTGACTTCCTGTACCCAAAATCATTCATTGGCATACTTCCACTGCTCCAGTTGGAATTCAACTACATGAGTTGTGTTCCTAAGGTCGAAGACATGAATCTAGGTGAATCAAAGCTTACGCAATCCGCATGTGTGGAATTCTAACACACAATTAATTCTTTAGCTTAAATTGGCAACAATTTTGAAACAACCAATTTCCGCCTCAATTTATGAGCAGCTGAAGATGATTATGAAAAATATGGAACATGCGTTTTTTTCGTAGCATAATAAATTGAGTAAAACGAGGGATGTTTATCCAAAAAAAAGGAATAGTTTGGGAGTTATGGTTGGTTCTTTAACTGATATTTGCACAAATTTCATGATTACGCCTAGATTTGAAAAACACCAAACATGACGCCTAGATTTGATGATGCAGTCTTGGAAATAAGGGTTTTGATGACCCCAATATGGTTTATGTTCAAGTCAATTCTTCTAATCTCTAGCCGTCGATCAAGGGAAAATTCAAAGTATGTTAAGCAAATGAGATGACGAAGAGTTTTTTTTTGTTATGTAATACTTAGTAATTAGTTTTTTGAAGGTTATCGTGTAGTTCATTGTGATCCATAACCTTCCAAAAATCAAATAAATCTGTTATGTATTGATTTTCCCAAATCAACTAATTCTAGAAATTAGTTTGATCGACAAATTGTATAAATGTTGTAGTAGCGATATGGTAGAATTCAATGGATTATTAAAAAGTTGATTACTCTTCATAGAGTTGTTGTATTGAAGCTAAGAATCCATTTGTAAGTTGACTATGTTTTAATGAAGAATTAATTATTGCAGAAATTCTGAGCAACTTTTCGATCTGAGTTAATTTATCATTATTTTGTCATATCATTGTATTGTTTTACTAATTGTTATATGAAAGTTTGGTATAAATGGTTAAACATATGTCAAATGTATTGTTACATATATTTTTATGCATGCGTAGCGTTAGATGGACTATTGTTGTGAAGCAATTTCATACCAGGGAACATAATTAATTCTACATCAATACCTAGCTTTTCTTCCATTTCTACATAACCTTTTTCTTCTATTTTCATTTTTGAGTGTATCTCTCTTTGAGGACCAATCTCCGAAGTGTGCATTTTGACTGCATTGCTTTAATTTCCTGAAGCATAATAAATTGAGTATCCAACGAGCCATTTTCCCAAAAAAGGCACGGTTTGGGAGTTATCGTTGTCCTTTAATTGATATTTGCACAAATTTCATGATTACGCCCAGATTTGAAAAACACCAAATACAATGCCTAGATTTGATGATGCAACCTTGGAAATATGGGTGTTGATGACCCCAATATGGTTTATGTTCAAGTCGATTCTTCCAAGCTTCAACCTATGGTCAAGGGAAAATTCAAAGTATGCTAAGCGAAGGAGATTACGAAGAGTTTGTTTCTTGTTATGTAATACTTAGAAATTAGTTTTGTGAAGGTTATCGTGCAGTTCATTGTGATCCATAACCTGCCAAAAATCAAATAAATCTGTTATGTATTAATTTTCCCAAATCAACTTGATCCAGGATCTTTTCATTGAGTGACTTATAAATAATTGCACTAAATGAGAATAAATTAAAGTGCACCATCAAATAAGGAAAATCTCAATAATGAAGAGACATAAGCATCAAATATGATCACAAAAACTTGATAACGGAGTTTGTCCCTGATGGACTACGTCTCTGGGTCCTTCTCTCAAATGGGTAGGTTTCTCATTAACTCGGCAAAAGAATTTGGAAAAATACATAAGTATACCTCATTTTGAAATCAAGATGCAAAAATATTGCTCAGATACGAAAACAGACAGCACCACTGAATTCGTGGCATTGAATTACCAAAAAATGACTATCTACACGCCTCGATCCAACTCTGGCACTCCCAGGCCCAAGAAGAATTTTGTCTCGATTTTCGTGCCCTACAACCTGCAATAAATGTTGACATACCATGTCTTGTAATGCGTGCCCGAACTTACGCATGCGCTCCTCCCCATATCTTTGGGTGGATGCACCTTTTAAGCAAATTTCTGGGCGTTATTTACAACACAGGGTCGTTGACCCGTTGGTTATGGCGTGAGTATTAAGGAGTTAAGGAGGGAGGAGGTCCCAAGGTCAAACTCGTGGGCCTCCCCCTTTTGGCTTTATGGTTGTAGAAAAAAGTATATATATAAAGTCTGTTCTGCTATATTTGGCAAAGGTTCTATCCGATAGCTTATGGTCGGATTTGGCGTGGTCTCGTTAGATTTGGCGGACCTGCCAAATCATATATTTTTTTCAAATTTTTGGATACGGGATGTCATTGGGATTTTTCCCATTGCCACGTGGCAACCCATGACTAGGCCATGTGGTAGCCTCCTATTCGACCACGTCATCCACTATACCGTCACCCTGCCATGTCAGTGCCACATCATCATACAAACGACATGTCACTGCCAACTCACCATGCCACATCATCATGCCACGTCGGTGCGATGTCACTGTACAGATCGTACAGACTACCATGTGGAAAAATCATACTGGTCCACTGATTGGTCCAGAAGTTCCAAATACGGGTGACACATGGCAGCCTCTGGTGCTGCCACGTCACCATGTTGATGTCAGCATGAAACGTGTCACCTCCTTCTCCTGCCACATGTTCTATACGAATGCTGACATCATCTGCACTGGTGCTGACATCAGTAGTATGGATGCTGACTCATCCCATTGTTGACTGGGCTAGGTTGACCAAACTTTTACCACAAATATATTTCAATCCGTAACTCCGTTTGACAAGCCGTTTGTGTCATTAGAAATCTTGTGACTTGCTCTTCGCGATAATCTCATTTCCATTGAGTTTTGAGAACTTTGATTCTTTTCCCTTTCTCTATCTGCCAAGGCCATTCTAAGCGTCTTGAGTTGCTTCTGCAAGTTCTGAGTTGTTCTTAGTCTTCTTTGGATCCTTTTTGGATCAAAACTAATTCTAGAAATTAGTTTGATAAAAAAATTGTATAAATGTTGTAGTAGCGATAGTGTAGAATTCAATGGATTGCTAAGAAGCCGATTACTCTTCATAGAGTTGTTGTATTGAAGTTGAGCATACATTTGTAAGCTGACTGTGTTTTAATGACGAATTAATTATTGTAGAAATTCTGAGCCACTTTTCGAGCTAAGCTAGTATATCTAGGTGTGTTTTCCAGGTTGGGAAGGGCTCCTTGATCTGGGTAACGTCCTGGATTCTCATTCATTAGTTTAGATTGTTATTGCATCCAATTTTATTCCAGTTTGCATGCTTTTTCTATTAGAATTTTATTTCATGTGTTTTTTATCTTCTTGTTTTACAATTATGTCCCTATACTCAATGCATATCAGTCGACATTTTGTTCCAAACAATGAACTAACAACCATCAAGCACCTAATACTATCATAGAAACATTTTTTGCAAAAGTAGATGACACTAGTAGTTCTGACCCAAACTTTTGATTGATGGAATTGCTAAAACAAAGTCCCAGAAAGTCATGACAACCCTTCTCATCATAATTTGAACTCAAAAGTTCTCTCAAAAATTCATTTCAACAATGGTCAAATTGTGCCTACAACACTATCATGTCACAGATGTGTATCAAATGAAACACTTGAAGCATAACAATAAAGTTGCAATACTCAACTCTCATCTGTACAAATAAATATCCTTAGCTTGATTAAATGTTCAAGTTTTTACACAATATAATGAGGTTAGACTCTAGGATCAAGGTATTATTTACCATGCTCAAAGTTTTTCCCATTCATTGCTATCCATGGTACTTCCCTATTTACAAGAACTACCAAATTAAATTAGCAATTGCACCCCACTAAATGTATATCCCTATAACTGAGGCTCTCATTCAGAGCTGCAAAACTAAGATCCATCCCGTAGATGAATCATGAGTCCTACTTCGTTAGCACATCCCCCGTTTTAATACTCATTACTTCCCGAATTACATTATTTTACATCATATTTTCATTCAGATGTGCAAAAGACAAGCGAAGCAAATATCAAACAATATTTTTCAAAAAGTGCACTAAACAACAGTCTTTAACAGGTCCAACTGTGAAGGTGTCTAAAGCCACAGTTCTGAGAAACCAATGGCATTGTCCATAATCACAAGAAGCTACCCATCACCAAAAACAAAATACTCAATAGAAATCTTTTACTTTGTTCAACGTACATCTCTGAAAATGAAAATGAAAATGCATAAAACTATGAACTACATCTCTGCAACAATCCGGTTTGTAAAATAGACGCAGGCTTTTCATTTATCCAATCCAGAATGTTCACTCAAAATATTATCCATACTTGATGCAGAAAAATCATTTAGCCACTAAGTAAATCCAAGCAATTAATTTAGCCAATAGTAAATAAAATGAACCTACTTATATTATCCAAGACACAAGATACTAGTTTTTTGGAAAGAAACGAGTGCTTATATTACACAATATACTTGATTACTTGCTTATTCATGGACAAATAGAAAAACGTCCATAGTTTTTGAGGGATAAGGAAGAGGCACTGGAATGTGTCGAGTGATAAGGAAGAGGCAACACACGATATTACATGCATATAATTGCGGTCGAATAAACTTTATATAAACGAGATCAGTCTCATTAATACATTGAAATATGAAGTGTAGATATGTTGCTATAAGTTATTAGTAGTCATGGCATATTATTCCCTAAAAATATTCTAAAGTTTTTATTAATAATCATGGCATATTATTCCCTGGGAAAAATCTAGTTTTCAAAGCCAATAATTTTATCATATTTCATGGGAATGTGATTATCTTATATAAAGTGTGACATGGTAAAAATACATTAATATCAAATGAAACCGTGATAACTTTGTACTTCAATTGACTAGTTTTACATTTTAGCTCTTAGTAATTTGTTGTTTCATGAATTTTTAAGTTATTAAGGTAATTTTTCATCCCTCTTCCCATCTCTTTCTTTTATAAATATCGAAGAAAGATTGTGGGTAATGTGAAAAAAAATCAGTGTACACATTTCATGTCACTTTAATTAGTAATTTTGTGTTTCATGTATTTTTTAAAGTTGTTAAGTTAATTTTGCATCCATTCTCCCATCTTTTCCTTTTATAATATTCAAGCAAGATTGTGGGTAATGTGAAAAAATCGGTGTACACGTTTCATGTCTCTTTAAATTTTGTGTTATATTTTTACAAATTTTGTGTTATATCTTTACAATTATGCTCAACATACATAAGTAGAGTGTTTGGAAGACTATGCTATTAATTATCATGTCGTCGATTCACCACACACTTAAACATTGCATCATTTCAAATTAAAAACAAGTTATAACTGAGAAGATAAATTTTAAGTAGTTTTGAAGATCAATTTTTTAAAGATATTAGTTTTAAAATAGACATTACAACATGTGAAATAATTTTTAAAATTGGACGTCAATTCACTCCCATATATATTGAGAATGGGACAAGTGTCAAGACTTTTTGAAAAGTAGTTGCCCGTTGTTTTTGACATTTAATGTCGAATGTCGAATGTCTATCATCGTAGTTTTCTTCATCACCATTCATTTCTTGAAAAGGTGAAACCCTACACAAAATTGACACCACCTATGAATAGTTTGATATTGATACTGTGGAAGTGAGGGAAAGATAAGATATTTGCAATAAGCATGATAACAAACTTAATGCATCCATTCCATTTGTCCTTGGATGATAGTGAATAATTTTGTTGCAGTTAATGGATGATACATGAAAAGAAGATGCAACATGCACAATGATAGTGAACAATGTCATCGCCATGGGACATATCTGCAAGTTTCTAAGGTCCACATAGAAGGATGCTATGGGACAAATCTGTGAGTTGCTCAGGTCCACATAGAAGGAGAATCCCTCAGAAATTACATGTGATTCATTTGTTTTTTTATAGAGAACGTATGGTTGTCTGCATTGACCACTGGTCTCTATTCTCAAAAGCAATAGTGCCAACCTCTTAATTATGTGGCTTATTTATGGTTGGATTTGTTTATATTTGTGAGGGTATTCTGAAAGTAGTAGATTTAATCTACTAGGGAAGATGCATCTACGGTGTGCATCTTGTTGCGGGGCGTGGGGAGGGGTGATTCCTGGCATTGCCCCCCATGACGTCCTCCCATGGATCTACATAATTGGATTTAGAGCCACCCTTTCGCCCCCCACGACCTCCTCCCATGGATCTACAGAACTAGATTTAGAACCACCCTTTCACATCGTTGTTGCAAGTTGGGTTGTCTATGGAGGGGAGGACCTTTATGACTAACTAGATCAATTTGAGGATAAGATTATTTATGAGCCAACTATGGAGGGGAGGACCTTTATGACTGACTGTCCCTTTCAGGACCCTTTAGGGACATGGAAAATCCTTCAAGTCAAGAGACTCGAGACCTGTTAACAATACAGACGAGCGAGAATCATAATAGTGTTGGAAAACCCTCGGTTGATCTAGCCATAAGAAATTCTTGTACGACTGAATCGTGGGGAGGAGATGACTAGGTTGAGGGACATGCCCAACTTCTGCTTAGTCACAAGCCATTCAGATCCTCGTCTTCAAAATGAATTAATTTAAGGCCAAGGTACATTATCAACCCTTCTATGTTGTTCCTTTCTATGCCATGTCGATCAACATGCAAAAGAAAAATTCATTTGTGAAGAGTGGGGAATAGGATTGTACTTGAAAAAGACGGTGAAAAGAGAAGAGTTAGCGGTGTTGGTGAGGAATTTTATAGAAGGAGAGGATGAAGATACAATGAAGACAAGAATCAGAAAACTTAAGCAAACTGCCAAGCAAGCCGCCAGGGAAGGAGTAGCTTCTAACAACTTAGACAAGTTACTCCGCCAAATAATTACTCAAAAGAATGCATCAAATGATAGTCTAGATGGTTGAAAGCGACGCTATAAATGGATTGTAACAGGATTGTAGCAAGTTTCTCACCATAGGTAGTTCGACAACACTACTGTAAGAATTTCATTTTTGTGAGTGGTGTCTAGGAGTGAGAATCAAGTTGAGCCAACATAACATCATCTCCCTACACCTCCATTGAAGGCAACATTTTTTCCCTACATCTCCATCGAAGGTATGTCAATCTCTCCATCACCTCCTCCTCTTCCTATCTTGCAATCCTAATTGTAACAGAAAGTCATGTCGTCTTATCCTCTAAATCCTCTGTAAATAAAATCTACAAACTCAATGTTCCTTGCAATTTTTTTCCGAAATAAAGCTACAGGTTGAATCTCCAAATTTATTACAACATTACGGAAAGGAAGCAAAAAAATTAGTTTTACTATTTCTTACAAGCATGAAAAAATAGGTAATCTATGCAGACTTGTTTAAAGAGTTTTTAAAGATCTCACTAAGCATATAATCCACATAGATTATTTTCCAGGTTTCTCTGCAAATTAATCAGTGTGTACAATTTATTTTAGCAGTATGTTATGCAAAGTAAACGATCTATGCACTCATTTTCTGGATTTCACATAAATTTGTGCGAAATAACCAATCCATGTAGTTATTATGAAAGATAATATTTTGTTATCCGAATCTTCTCAAAATTATTACTGTGCGAAAAAAACAATCTCACAATGCATTTTTTGTCTTGTTTTTTCTTATCTTTCATGGAAAAATAGCCAATCTACAGAGTCATTTTCCATTTTTTCCCCTAGGAATTAAGCTCTTTGTTCCATAAGGAGTGGGATTTTGTCGGGAGTATTAAGTGTAAATGAGGATAAAATTACCTGCTTATGTTGTTTCTATCGAATTTTATCATCATTGTGCACAACAAATCGAGGAAAACAAACTTTTCATGGCTTAACACTTGTCTGTAATCAATGAATCATATTTGGAGCTTCACATTCACCATTCTTAGTTGGAAACACTATTAGAAGAATTTTGTTTTTGTGAGTGAAATCTAGGAGTGGGAAGAAATTCGAGCCAACATAACATCTCCCCCCTACACCTTCATCGAAGGCTACACCTCCATTGAAGGAAACATTGTCGCCCTACATCTCCATCGAAGGTATGTCACTCTCTCCATCACCTCCTCCTTCTCTTCCGAGCCCTTTGTGGCTTCCTCTCTTCTGAGCCCTTCACATAAGCTCTTTCATGATTTACTGGACATGGATACATACGGTAACCAACCCATAGACTAATATTATTTGCATCTTCTCCTTTTCTGATGCAACAAATCACTGTATGGAAATGAAGGGTTGGCTCTCCATCACGATATGGAGATGAAGGGATGGTTCTCCATCACGATATGGAGATGAATTATTGTGCACAGGATATGGAAATCAATTATTGTGCAGAAATAAGTGGGAAGGTGAGGAGGCTGTGAGGATAGGTGACAAATCAATATCCGGGTGACAGATTAACAACCAGATGACAGTTCACACCAGTTTTATTAATTCTAGACTGTGGGACTACACTACAATGTTTTTTTTCATACCGACCATTCTTAGAGCCGAACTAACTGCAATGTCAAAGCGTGCCAAATTGGCCACTCATAAATAATAATAATAATAAATAAATAATTTTTTAGTCTAATGATTTGGGGAAAAAAATGAATACACCAGGGTATTAAAGTCACATCACCTAACATTGAACCAATCCAAAATTCTGTTGGTGAAATTTAATAAATAGGAAAATAGAATTGTTTCTAATAATAAATCAATTTTATGAAAAAGTAGGAAAGGAAATTTATGAAAAACCTACAAACATACTAAAACACATTGATTAATAGGCAACCATCTAGTTGACAATGAGGCGAAAGCTAGAGTCCCTGGTTGGAGGCGGGGACTAATAAGTTTGGAGGGTTCATTTTCTATTATTTTGCATTATTGACTTTAAAGATTTTATAACTAAGGATTAAGTAATTGACACTACTCTTATTCAATTTTTTTTGTTCATCCTTGATGAGCTAAACATGTAGAGAGATTAAACATACTTATATTTCTACATACTTGTAGTAACTTATGTAAGTCTTTATAATTATTTATAATTTATTACATGAAACATGCTTAGATGTTTTGTCTAATTTATTATGAAACATACCTTTGATTTCATTAAGTGAAACATGCTTCTATATCATGTCTTATTTATTGTTTTTATGTGTTTAGATATTAGTGTGCATATGGTCTAGAGTTGAGTGGTAAAGTTAGATCTAATAATATGATAGTGAATGCACTAATCTACAAAGAATAAACACATGAGTCAAAGCATTTAAATGGGTTGTCAATGCCATTTTATCATGCATTGACTTATCCTTAGATAAGAGGATGTCACTGTAACATATACCACATACAATCATATTGAGATATTTAGTGTCGTGTGCCATGGAATAATGTAGTTGGTAAGCCTCACATATTCAATTATTCACAACATTTGATAAAGGATGTATGAGTTAGTGTCAAATGTCATATGATTAGGATAGTTTTAATGTTACAATGATATGGGACAAATTCATTTTTGATGTGGCACATGAATTTGGTGAGTTGTTCATGGGATAACTCAAGATAGCTTGATGACGATATAATATATTTTAAACATGTATCGTGACATAAGAATGAAAGAATATGCAAAGGATCAAAGTGATCTAATGAATGTGGATTGAGGAATTAATGTGACATGTTTAATGTTTTTTAGAGGAGACATAAAAAATAAAATAAAAAAATATGTTGCATAATATGCATACACACCTGCATGCATATATACATTGTTATGAGGAAAATCTCTTTATGGCTAGGGGTAAACAACAACAAACGAAAATGACTGCAGAAATAAACTCTAATATCAAGTATGTTATATAAAAAAATATGCTAGCAAGACAAGATAAAAGGCCTATCTCGTCCAGACGTTCGATGAAGTCCACCGTTGAGCACTTGACCCAAAGAAATACACCTGCAACTAGTACTCAACAACCAAGAAATGAAAGCATGTGATGATAATAGATAATGTTAGCACATTCAATAGCATAATCCATCAACATACATAACAAATACGCCCATGGAATAACAATTCAAATATTTGCGAGATATTAATTGGACGAGAAAAGAGTATTTCTATTAAGATGTAATCAACAAAAGTTAATGAGTTACAAACTTTTGTGTCGGCACATTTCAGAACCGAGAAACTAAGTTCCTTCCAGTTGGGCCTCCACCACTTCAATCCTCCACCAAAGGAAAGATCATATAAGAGAGACAATGAGGTTCTCAATCAATAAGGGAAGAGATTGGGGGCTGAACAATGTGTTCAGACTTAAAGGACAAAGGGTTGCAGACTCAATGTGAAGCGAATAATTTATCCAGAGTAACTTTGCTCTCAAAGTTGAATTCTTCTCTTTTTTTCCATAGTTTGGTTTTGGCCCATTTTTAGCCTTCAATTGGAACTGAAGGGTCGAGTTAGAACGTTTAAATCATATGGAAGGCCAAGGATCATAGATATTGTGATGTGACATGGAAACCCGACACCATTTTTTAATTTTGGGCATAAATCTCGATGTACGCGGGTTGTAGTGGTGCAACCTGCGTATACACATGTAATATAGGCAGGGCGTGTATATGTGGAAAAATTGTGTTTTTAGCTCTGAGATTTGCAAAAGGGGACTTCAAGTCTACATAGGTAAATGGAAAAAGGTCCTCTGTGCAATATTGCATAGGGTGAGGCAAATCTTTCTATAATAGATTCCTTCTAATGTGTGAGGTTAGAGTTGTATCTGCGATGGCCAAAATACATTATAAAACTCAGAGGTGGAGTAATGGGGACCCAACTGGAAGAAATAGATGCTCATTACAATCTGTATTGACTTTGCATACACGACTGCACATTTGAATTACACTGCAGATCCATGTGAAAATATACCAAACAACTATCCATGGCCATGAATAAGTAATACAAAGGTGGCTACATGCCAAAGGTTTTCATAGTCACGAACAAGGCTCGGTAAAACCAATCTTAAAACCAATCTGAAGATATATGTATACAATGGAGTACAATATGATCTCCCATGATCATTGAAGTCATGTAGGTACTAGTCAAATGAAATGTAGCAACAACTCAGGAAAGTTGTGACTATAAACTGATGTATTCAAGTCTTCTACACAATCTTCCAAAGGTGCAAATCTACATTGTGTGAATTAAGGAGTTGAGGTCGAACACAATGAGACTTCGTTTGATTACTGATCATTGAGGTATATCGTTAACAAACGCGAGACAACCTACCAATGATTAAAGTAGGTATCAAGGCACCAAGTACATTCTTATAAGTGTGAATAAATGATTCGGGGTCGAACACTTGAATAATCCATCGATCAGGAGACATTGATGTATTCCCAACTATTAATGGAGAGAGAAACTTCCACTAATTACTACAAGACTCTAGGTACTCATAGGACTCTAGGTCTCGTCTCCAGAATAGATGAGCTGAAGTCGATGGAAGGATACCCACTGAAAGGAGAGCATTAAGGCATCTCGCATCATTCAACACGAGGTACAAAGCATGAGCTTGATGATTTGGAGGAAATCAGAAGAAGAACATGTTCACAAACCAACGAACTTGGTGTGTCTTTCGTGTGTGTCAGGTGCAAGCGGTACACCAAAAAGACCCTCTGAATGGCAGCCAATAAGGAAAACTATTGACAAAGGCGAGGAAACTACCAATAAGGCTAATGGCATACAAGACACTGCATGAATCCCAATGTGTGAATAGATGTCTTGCTATTGAACACAAGGGAAACCACCCAGTCAATGACCATTGATGAAATGTCAATTGTTGGGTTCAAGGTTACCTAACAATGAGGAAAGTAGGACCATGGTGTGCAATAGGACTACAACTTCATGTGATTCTGATACAGACTGAGGGTATGGCCGACATGTAAAGTCAAGATTTTCAAGGAATGGATGACATAGGTTGATAGGCATCCTTTGAACAAGAGCATGAGACATATGTAAGACTCTGGCAGCATAGACTCAATGATGAAACCATGAGATGCAGGAGGCATCAATCAAACTCTCCATAGGGACTGGAAGAGGGCCCTCTGTGAAATATTTCATAGGGTGAGGCAAATCTTGCTATAACATACATGCATACATACATAGATAGAGAGAGGGTTGGGGGTTATATTAATGGATTATTGTCAATATTTCTAGGAATTTGGATAGTTCCACATTGGTATGTGCTTGATTCAAATCCTCCTACATTAGACACTCTAGTTCACATTGGCAGGTTTACTAAGGATAACATCCATGAATGTGGGAACCATCACTTGGGATTTATGTAATATTATCTTATGTTAAGACAATGCTTTATCTTACATTTAAGATATATCTCACGTCAAGTCATTTATATAATATGAAATTATTAATTTTAAAGAAAAATTCTAAATGTGTAAAAATATTTAGAGAAATTCATTTGTGAAGAGTGGGGAATAGGATTGCACTTGAAAAAGACAGTGAAAAGAGAATATTTGGCAGTGTTGGTGATGAATTTTATAGAAGGAGAGGATGGAGATACAATGAAGAAAAGAATTGGAAAACAGAAGCAAACTGCCAAGCGAGTCGTCAAGGAAGGAGTAGCTTCTAACAACAACTTAGATAATTTACTCCGCCAAATAATTACTCAAAAGAATGCATAAAATGATATTCTAAATGGTTGAAACCGACATTGTAACTGGATTGTAGCAGGTTTCTCACCGTAGGTAGTTTGACAACTCTATTGGAATAATTTCATTTTTGTGTGTGGTGTCGAGGAGTGAGAAGCAAGTTGAGCCAACATAACATCATCTCCCTACACCTCCATTGTACGCAACATGGTTTCCCTACATCTCCATCGAAGGTATGTCGATCTCTCCATCACCTCCTCCTCTTCCTCTCTTGTGATCCCGGTTGTAACAGAAAGTCGTGTCGTCTTATCCTCTAAAGCCTCTATAAAACAAAGATACAAACTCAATGTTCCTTACAATTTTTTTTGAAATAAAGCTACAGGTTAAATCTACGGATTTCTTACAACATTATGGAAAGGAAGCAAGAAATTTAGTTTTATTGTTTCTTACAAGAATGAAAAAATAGGCAATCTATGCAGTCTCGTTTAAAGAGTTTTTAAATATCTCACTAAGCATATAATCCACACAGATTCTTTTCCAGGTTTCTCTACAAATTAACCAGTGCGTACAATTTATTTTGACAGTATGTTATGCAAAGTAAATGATCTATGCACTCATTTTATGGATTTCACATAAATTTGTGTGAAATAACCAATCTGTGTAGTTATTATGAAATATAATCTCCCGTTATCCGAATTTTCTCCAAATGCTTATTGTGAGAAAAAAAAATCACATAATGCATTTTTTGTCTTCTTTTTTCTTATCTTTCATGGAAAAATAGCCAATCTGTAGAGTCATTTCCATTGTTTTCCTAGGCATTAAGCTCCCTAGTCCATAAGAACTGGGATTTTGTTGGGAGTATTAAGTGGAAATGATGATAACATTACCTACTTGTGTTGTTTATATCGAAGTTGATCATCATTGTGCGCAACAGATTGAGGAAAACAAACGTTTCATGGCTTAAAGCTTGTCTGTAATCAATGAATCCTATTTGGAGCTTCGCATTCACCATTCTTTGTCAGCAACACTATTGGAATAATTTTGTTTTTGTGAGTGGCATATGGAAGTGGGAAGAAAGTCGAGTCAACATAACATCATCCCCCTACACCTTCATCAAAGGATACACCTCCATCGAAGGAAACATCGTCGCCCTACATCTCCATCGAAGGTATGTCGCTCTCTCCATCAACTCCTCCTTCTCTTCCGAGCCATTTGTGGCTTCCTCTCTTCCGAGCCATTCGCGGAAGCTCTTTCATGCTTTACTGGACATGGATACATGTAACCAACCCATAGCCTAATATTATTCACATCTTCTCCTTTTCTAATGCAACAAATCACTGTATGGAAATTAAGGGTTGGTTCTCCATCATGATATGGAGATGAATTATTGTGCACATGATATGAAAATGAATTATTGTGCAGAAATAAGTGGGAAGGTGAGGAGGCTGTGAGGATAGGTGACATATCAACATCCATGTGACATATTAACAACTAGATGACAGTTCACACCAGTTTTATAAAGACTAGACTGTGGGACTGCACTACAATGTTGTTTCCAAACTGACCATTCTCAGAGCCGAACTAACTGCAATGTCAGAGTGTGCCAAATTGGCCACACATAAATAATAATAATAATAATAATAAATAATTTTTTAGTCTAACGATTTGGGAAAAAAAGGGAATACACCAGGGTATGATGGAGATGAATTATTGTGCACATGATATGGAAATGAATTATTGTGCAAAAATAAGTGGGAAGGTAAAGAGGATGTGAGGATAGGTGACAGATCAACATCTAGATGATAGATTAACAACCAAATGATATTTCACGCCAGTTTTATTAAGCCTAAACTGTGGGAATGCACTACAACGTTGTTGCCAGACTGACAATTCTCAGAGCCGAACTAATTGCAATGTCAGAGCGTGCCAAATTTCCCATTCATAAATAACAATAATAATAAATAATTTTTTAGTCTAACGATTCGGTAGAAAAAAGGAATACACCAGGGTATTAAAGTCACATCACCTAACATTGAAAAATTCCAAAATTTTGTTGGTGAAATTTAATAAATAGGAAAATAGATTTGTTTCTACTAATAAATCAATTTTATGAAAAAGTAGGAAGGGAACTTTATCAAAAATCGACAAGCATACCTAAACACACCGATTAATAGGAAGTCAACTATAGCTGACCACAAGGCAAAAGCTAGAGTCCCTGGCTGGAGGCAGGGACTAATAAGTTTGGAGGGTTCATTTTCTATTATTTTGCATTATTGACTTTGAAGATTTTATAACTAAGGATTAAGTAATTGACAATGCTCTTATTCAATTTGTTGTTAATACTTGATGAATTAAACATATAGAGAGATTATGTTGGATCATGTTGTCATTGATGGCAATGGTTTGCATGTTGTCATTGATGCCAATGACTTGATTGATTGCTGTCATTGATTGATGTCAAGTGATGGATTGATTGATAGGCTTAATTGGCTATTGATGTTGAATTATCCTTGATGAGAATGATAGATGTCAAGTGGAAACCAATCAATAAAGATTGATCAATGAGTTGTCATTGTATATGATGAATTGTCCTTGATGAGAATGATAGATGTCAAGTGGAAACCAATTGATGAAGATGAATCAATGAGTTGACATAATGCATAGTTGATGTATATGATGCAGTGGTGGATTGATGCAAATATGAATCATTATAGTATTATCATGGTTGATAAGGTACACAAATGGATGAAATCTATAGTGGTCCCCTTATGGTGAAAGCTCTCACGGGAAGACACTTTGTGGATTGAGTTATCCTAGAAGAATGGTTGGAGGACCCATGCTTGTATGTGGAAGAATGAGATGAAGATCAATGAAGTTGCTGGTGAAACTATCCTAGATGGATAGTGCTTGTCATGCCATTTCCAGTAGTATGTAGAATGTCACATAACTCCTCATGGTTTGAGAGTTATGGCCTTACGAAGATGAAGGACCCCCATATGTTGGCTTGAAGCCCACAAGGTCAAAGAAGTCAAAGTGACCTAAAAGAAGAAATCATTATTTAAATGATAAAATCAAGTGACAAAGTCAAGGTGGATTATTTAAATAATAAAGTAAGGTGACAAAATCAAGAAGGAATATTTAAATGATAAAGTATTGGAGAAATTTCTATTCATGGAAATTGGTCTAAAATAAGGAAAATAGGTTAAGTGACCTAGAAATGGTTAAGTAACCTAAAAATGGGTTGAGTGACCTAGAGGATGAAAGTATAAATAAGATAGCTATGGTCTCTTGTAGATCATCCTTTTTGTGGATCAATGGAGAGCTTCTTGTGAAAATATCTTGTGGAGTATTGATGGAGAGTTTCTTGTGAGAGCATCTTTGATGTGGATCTCTTGAGCATGATTGAAGAAATATTCTGAGGAAGAAAGCGAGAGGAAGATCTCATGGACACATCAAATTTTCGACAATGTCGGAGATCTTGACGACAAAATTCTCGGAGCTTCAGAAACCCTAGTTTCTGAGGTGTATGTAGGATGTAATGGGCTAGAGCGCGTACACACACGAGCTGTATGAGGACAGGGCACGTATAGTGAATGGAATAATGAAGACTTGTGTTTGAGCTAGTGCCAAGCTCTTGGATGATGAGGCAGGTTCAGATCTTCATTCTATGGGCTCATATCTATCACTGAGACACTGGTATGGTTACCTTATTGTCTTGATGGATACTATTGTTTGAAGTGTTGTGAATGCTTAGGGAATTCTTGGTATGGCTTCTATGGTATGGTTCAGTTTGGATGATTTGGTTGATGGAGTGAGCAGTACTCTTGTAATTCAGTAGTGAAATGATTGCTATGGTATACTAGTTGTTTATACATCATATTGAGATAGTATTCATATTGATTTGTTGTGGAGCATGAGAAAGCTATTGGAAAACTTGGATGTGTTGTGACTGGCTTGTGGTAAGATTGAACAGTCAGAGACAAAAGAGAATGATATATTGATTGTAGAGACTCTAAGTCGATCTTGAAGGACAAACCCTAACAACTCACAAGGTATACGCAGGTTGTTGTATACACTGGTCGCATGCATACGCGGGCTATAGTGAGCTAGAGCGCGTACACATGCGGGTTACACTACTGACAGGCCACGTACCTGTTGACAGATTGATATCTGTTGAGGATTGTTGCCTCATATCAGTTGGTATTGAGTATTTAAGTTGAGTCTTGCATAATGGAGCTGGTGCTCTTGAAGAGTTGTAATCTATTCAGTTATTGCTGAAAAACCCTTGGATTGTTGTCCATGATAAAAAGAAAAAATTGTACATACATCTTGTGTTGTTTGTGGTGATGACTTGTTGATGATATTTTGCTAATAATTATTCACATCTAACTGGTTATAAATGACAACAAAGGGTAATGAATAAATGTTGAATGTTAAATGAGAAGTTTTGTGTAAGAGGGAAGTTTTGGGAAAAAGAGCCCCACACTCATTCCCCCCCTCCCCCCATCTAAGTGTGGTAGGTGTGTCCAACAATTGGTATAAGAGATGGCCTTCACTACAAGCCTTAACAAGCTTTATGGAGATCCATAGACACACAAATGGATGAAGAAGTTCCAATCCTTGATTAGGAAAACTATTCTACTTGGAGAATAGAGATGATAATACATTTGAAGGAAATGGGAGCAGTTATTTGGAAGGAAACCATTGGTGGATCAGTTTCATTGAAGAACAAGTCAAAGTTTGTAGCTCAAAGGGAAGGAAAGAAGAATGATGCATTGGCTCTCAAGACCATTCTTAGTGGACTCTCAAGCCCTATCAAAGAGAGCATGGGACAATGCACCTTCACCAAGGATATATGGCTAAAGCTAGAGGAAACATATCAAATAAAGAAGAATAAATAAGATATTGAAGATCACTCCATCAAGATCACTAAAGGTAAAGAATCTCCAAAAACTCTTGAATGAATTATTTATAAATGTGACTTTGAAAACATTTAAAGTGAAGATAAATAATCAAGTGATGATAGCACAAAGGTATATCTTGAAGACATTTCAAATGAAGGAAAAGAATTATGTGTTGGTATTGGCAAAAAGGAAGATAGTGTAGATATTTCAAATTAAGGTAAAGAACCCTCAAAAACCCTTGATTGCAATGATGATGATGATTTTTTCTCTACAAGTGAAGAAGAAGATGTAGAAACAATTTGTGTAAAGTTTGATGGTAATTATCCCATGAAAAGAATAGAAGAAAATCTATTAAAACTTCAAAAGGAAGTTGTAGAGGGTTTATATAGATATAGAAGTGATCATTATTATATGTACTATAACTATCTTTCGGATAACACTAAGAAATTTATTAGGAGAAGTCTAAAGGCACATCTTGAAGTTAAAAGAAATGACCAAGGAAAAAGAAGAGAGCAGTAAGACTCAATTAGAAGAAAAGGAAGAAGAGATCACAAGACTAAAGAATGGAAAAGAAGATATAAATGTATATGATGAGATTAGCAAAAGTTTTGAAACTATTGTCCATCTCAAGACCAAAATTGAAGAAGCCAAAAGAATAGAGGAACTATTGAAGATTCAAATAAATGAAAATGAAGAGTGATGTTGTAAGTTAGAAGATGAAATTGTTGACCTTAGAAAGAAGGTGGAAAAGTCAAACAAATTCTTGAATAGCTCACGAATCTTGGATGAGATCTTGGAAAGTCAAAGATCATCATATGATAAATCAG
>JASDQU010437711.1:3547-21014 GCA_032191745.1 Picea mariana | reverse complement strand
TAAACATCCATAGTTTTAGGTCTGGGGCGTATAGAGCCATAATACATTTCTATACTAGGAATAAGAGTTTGATGCCTAAGCTCCTGACTAACTTCCTGAGTTAAACGAAATACTTGACCCACCATCAAAATCAGAATAAGAAACAGAGACTAGTTAACTTGGTTCAAACTTCGCTTGATGGATCTTGCTCGGAGTTTGGGTTATTTCATGAGCATGGCCGCCCCCTTAAAAGTGGAATTCATCCATGTCTATGGGGAATTTTATCGACCCTGGTGGACTTTGAGTCACTAGGTTGTGCTTCCATTGCTCATGTTGCTCCTACTCCTGGGATTTCTAGGTGACTCTAAATCTAATTTCGTGTTGGGATCAACAAAAAAATTCAAGCTTGTTGTCGAGGATGTGGATGGTGTGTAGCAAGTATGTTTGGTTGCGTTTCGTTTTATGCAGGATTTTCCAACGATGGTCTTGACCATATAATAGGTCTCCATCAACCTAAAATATCTAGTATCTATGGTTTTGGTATGGACCGAATTTTCTACCCAATCCTTTGCCTCATCAATAATATTGTTGTATGGGAGTTCCAGTCACTGCAAAGGAACCTTCTCCTTTACTTCTTCTTATTCCTTAATTTCTTCCTATGAACATAATTCCAGAAACCTCGTCTTGGTTGTCCATGCATCCCTAGTTTCTTGGGTGGAGTGGGCAAGACCCTTCAAAGTTGATACCTCCTTATCATGTTGGCACAACCTCCACCCTTTTCCCTTCATGTTCCAAATGTGGGTCATTGTTTTGAATTTACAACCTGAGTACTTGAACCTCCTTAAACTAATAGGGAAAAACGTAGGTTTTCCAAACCGAGATATCTCTTTGCTACCGATTAGAACCACAAAAAAATATATAAATACTATGGTCCAAACAATTTGATCATTCTCCAAGGAATTCTTATAGACTAGTTCATTATCCCTCTTTGTAGGCAAGTGCACCATCATAAAAGCAAAACAAATAACCATCGTCATCTCTGAACCATCACTATCGTAACTGCTCCAAGATCGATCTCGATCCTTCGTCATCTGCTGAAATGAATGTTGTGTACTAGCTCTTAGGAAACCCTTATAGTTCCCATGTGTATCCATTATGGACATATCAGTTCCCTTATTCCTCTACATCACTTCAAACATATCCATCTCATTCTAAAAGACAGATGACATACCCGCCACATGCCTTTGAATGAGTTTGTTTGAGCATCTGTCTATTCCAACTTCTTTGGGCTTCGATCCACCATCGTGTGTAGCCTCCCTCATGTCATGTATCCTCTCCTCGGGGCCTACCATATTCATATGTCTTAATATTTCCACCTAGTCCTAGATCCCTTGTGGTAGTGGGTCCCCTTCCCTCCATACACAATGTTGACTGAGAAATGACACGCCCACGTTAGCCATACAATCCACTATGACATTGGATTTATGATGAACGTGTTTGGTAATGATGACATGGATTTACCTGGTGATTCTCACTGTTTTAGAGAGACCATATGCCAGGTGCTAATTCTTTGAGAGTTTGTCTAGTAGATTCCCATTCAATATTTTTCTCAGAGCCTCAATAAGCACCTAATAGTATCCTTATATGATAAGGGACATGAAACCTTTCTCCTGTGCAATCTCTAACCCCCTGAGGAGGCCATCCAACTCTATAGCATTATTTGAATAATTACCCAGGTTTGTAATGAATATGACCTTCACTTATCCCTGATGGTTTCTGAAAACTCCACCAGCCCTTGTTGGGCATAGATTCCATTTAGAGGCACTGTCGAAATCCATCTTAAGTAAGCCCTCCTAAGGGGTTTGCTAGTGTTCTTTGAGTTTTTTCTGCATGGTTTTTTTAATGACGATTGTCTTCTTCGGCCATGAGACAAGATTCCAATTTTTAAAGTGATGGCTTCTTTCTCCTCATGTTCCACATCTTGCAATGACTAGGTTGATGCTGCTATGGAGTCTTGAACATTGGTACAAATGGTGTACCAAACCTATTCATTAGTAAGGGATTTGTTTTTAAAATTATTCTATTTATTTCTTTCCAAATGTTCCACAACAAGAATCCCATGAAGGTGTTCCAGGCTTTGTTAAGGATTGGGTTAGCATAAATGTGTTTTCCCCATTCCTCTATGGTCCTTGGAATGTCATGTCATACCCTATCCGACCATCTAAGAAATTATTCTCCTTTTTCCTAGAAATAGGTCGTCATTCTTCAAGAACCCAACAAATGATTGAGGGATTCCTCCTTTTCTTCATGCATCATACACATAGAGGGATTTATGAATCCCCTTCATATCAGGCGGTCTTAGGTCGTAATTTTTCGACTAACTACGAGCCATAGAAAATTTGAAATATTTGGCCAAGTGGTCGGTTTCCAGACCTTCTCGCAAAGTGATTTTCACTTATCATCTTCAAGTGCCATCACTAGGACGTAGGCATACTTCACTCAGAAATTTCCATCACCTTTCTCTACCCATATGATAATTTCCTCCCCTGCTCTTATTTCTAGTTGTTGCTCCCTCAATAATTTTATCATCTTCCTTTTCACTTCTTCATCCCATAATACTAGCCAAACCTCCAGGGGTTTCTAGGTCCTAGTAAATGGGATCATCAAGTCCTACTAAGTCTTCCAATATTGGTGAAATTTTGTTCATCGTACCCACATAATTGTCTGTCTTAGATCCCAAAAATAACTTGAGTTCTCGAGGGTGGGGTGTTGATCCCAAGAATCATCCCAAAAGAGGGTTGATCATCCATTATGGACCTCCAAAAAACATTGTTGTTGAACCATGCCTCAATTTTTCCATGCGTTTTTCCATATCAAGGACCCCACACTGTCTCCCTCGGCTTGGATCGGCTCTTCCCGGGGGATCTGAGGGGCATGTTTGTTTTCCATATCTTGGCCCATAGTGAATTATGATTTTTAACCTATATCCACCATAGTTTGGATGTTAGCGCTTGACTGTCCTCTTGTGGCTCTCTGATTCCCAGACCTGCCCTGTCCTTAGGCTTACATATATTCTTCCAAACCACTAGATCCCATTTATTTTCCTTAGTCACCCCTCCCCGGAGGAATGAGCATTGCAGGTTCCTAATATTCTTTAAATATTTTTGGGGGCTTCTAACACTAAGAAAAGATCCATTGACATGGACATTAGGACTAATTTAATTAACAAGATTCTCCTTGGAAGAGACAGAAAGTAGTGAGTCTAATTGGATAATTTGGCTTATGTTTTGGCTAGGATATCGTCCCATGATGTATTGCGTAGAGCTTTGTATAGGAGATGGGAACCTAGGTATTTCGAGGGAAGGAACCCCTGATGAAATCCTTGGAGGGTGGAAATGTTTCTCTATATTGGTTGGGGAGTGTTGAAGAAAACACATTGAGATTTTTCCAAGTTTATTAGGGTCCAGGAAGCCTTATGGAATAAGTTTAGAACCTTTTTAAAGGCTAGGGATTTTCTTGTATTCAGTTGGTCTATCAAGAAGGTGTCATATATGAACTATAGATGTGAGAGAGCCTCATCTAGTGAGAGTAGGGATATACCCTGAATTGATCCAACAATTTTAGCATGGGTCATACTTCAACCAAGGCCCTCTTCCATGATAACATAAAGAAAGGGGGAGAGTGGTTCACCTTGTCTAAGGCCGTGAGAGGGGTTGAAAATTATAAAAGGGATTCCATTCACCAAGATGGAGAAAAAGGCCAAGGAGACCAATTTTAATATCCACTCAACCCAATCCTCCTTGAAGCCAAAAGTTGTCAGTATCTTTATGAGAAAGTCCCAGTTCATATGATCGTAGGATTTGGACATGTCTAATTTCATCATCATCCATTATTTGCTCATAGTATTGAGGGAGTTGATGGTATCATGAGACACCACTATACCATCCAATATTTAACTCCTCTAAGAAATCCCTCTTTTGACCCAGAGCTTGGGGGTCGTATGCATTTGAGACATACCCTTGCTCACCAATCCTATTACTTTGAATTTCACCATGAGGATTCATTGGCATGTTGAGTGAGCCTCAAATTCCAGAGACTCTAGATCCCATAGGATGGATAGTCCTCCCAAGGCCCCTTCCACAACAATCTCTTCTACTTCACATACTTTCCAAATTTTATGGATTATCCTTCTCATTGTTCCCATGTCACATTTTGTTTCTTATAACATAACTAAATCTCCTTTCTCCAGGATAATCCACTTTCATAACATGCTATGTTTAAATGGTGCAATAATGTTAGGAAATGCAGCACACTTCCACACTAAACCTAGCATAAGAGATGAAGAAAGATTTAATCAAGAAATTAAATGACACAACAATCACACAATACATATAGATTTTACCCTGGAAACCAAAATTGGGAAAACCAACATTCCTTGAGAATTCTGCTCCTTGTTGTCTTATTCATTCATAATAAAAGGTTACATGTCTAACCTTAGTCCACACCTAAGACACAATCGACATCATACCCTCTTGCTTGCACAAGAACAACCCTATATCCAATTCAACTTACATCTACATTAACAACAACCTCTAAATTATAGACTCTTGGCGATTAGCCATTCATCATATAAAGATTCAAGATTATTGATTCAACATTAACCTTTACATCCTTACAACATGCCTCTTTATATGCTTTACAGTAGGAAAAACCATGGCACCCAAAAATGGTTACATATCCATGCATATCATTGGCTACAAATCTCGTGAATCTCAGGATTCTGTTACAATCGACTACCAAGTCATATTACCCATCGACTACCAGTCAAAATTCATTCAATCTTCAGTCGGTTGCCACACACCCTTCTATCGACCTCTTTTCAGTTGACCTGTTTGACTTTTTGTCAATGTATTTACCATGTCGAACCACCTTGACCTTCGAATTCGAATTTACCCAGTCAAATAACCTCAACCTTTGACTTTCTGTCAATCCACCTCGACTTTGTCTTTACCTGGTCAAACCACCTCAACCTTTGAATTAAACTATCATTCGATCCACCTCAAATTTCACTACAAAAAATATAAAAATCCAACATTCTCCCACTTGTTGTCTTCTTTGTTGAAACCGAGAGACCTTTGAACTTTTGTTCACAGACCCAGGGTAGCAATGCCCATTGCCTCTCTGCACCAAGATAAATTCACAACACTCACAAACTTGGTCAACAAGTCTGTTATGTTTTACAACATGTCTACTTTCTCCAGTAACACCTTGTTTCTTTCCACCGTGTCTCTCATGAAATGGCATTGTACATCAATGTGCTTAGTCTTCGAATGATAAGTTGGGTTCTTTTCTAGAAATATTGCGCTTTGATTTTCACCACTTATCTTGATAGCTCTCTACTCAAACCCGATTCATGAACACAACCTTTGCAACCATATTGCTTCTTTGCTTCCATGAGTGGATGTCATGTATTCAACTTCTATTATTGGCAAGGCTATGAAAACCCGTCACTTACTCATCTAGCTCATTGCTCCACTGAACATTTTGAACACATATCCACTAGTTGACCTCTATCGATTGATATCTCCAGCCCAGTTGGAATTGATAAAGCCATGTACATTTAATTCACAACCACCTTTAGGTTTTCCTTGGTAGCATATAGCATAATATTTTGTGCCACACAAATACTTGAATACTCTCTTGACAATTTTCTAGTGCTCCTTCTCATGTGTCAACATGTATCTGCTCAACACTCCCACTGCATGGGCAATTTCTAGTCGAGTGCAGACCATCACATACATTAGACTACAAAAAACACTTGCTTAGGGAACACATGCCATGTACTACATTCCTTCCAATGTCTTTGGACACTATTCAACAATTAGTCTTTCTCCCACGATAATTGACACCTTCACCGGTTTGCAATCCTGCATGTTGAAACATTTCAAAATTATTTCAATATACTTTGTCTGGTTCAACCAGAGCTTTCTAGCAGCTCGATCTCTCTTAATATTCATTCTCAGAATGAAGTTAGATGTATTGATATACTTTGTGTCTAACTTGGAGGATAAATGCTTCTTCACATCCTTTATTGTGTCCATGATATTTCTAATCAACAATATGTCATCGACATACAAAGCTACATATATGAAATGCCCACCTTGTTCTTTGGAATATATGCAGTGATCAACTTTGCTTCTCACAAATCCCAAATTAAGGTTGTATGTGTCAAAATTTTAGTACCACATCCTTGGTGCTTTCTTTAGACCCTAAAGGGATATTTTCAGTTTACATACCAAATCTTTCTTGCCCTTTACTACAAATCCTTCATGTTGTTTCATGTATATTTTCTCTTCCAGGTTCCCATGTAGTAACATTGTCTTCACATCCATCTGTTCTATTTCTAGATCAAATGACGCAACCAGAGACATTAGTACTCTAGTGGAAGTTAATTTTGCAACAGGGGAAAAAATATCACCAAAGTCGAATCCTTTGACTTGGGAATATCCTTTCGCTACCAGTTGAGCTTTAAATTTCTCAACACGACCTACTACATTCATATTCTTCTTGAATACCCATTTTCTTCCGACATGATTTATTCCACTAGGAAACTTGAATAGTTCCCATGTCTCATTCTTGTGTAAGGATTCCTTCTCTTCGACCATGGCATCCTTCCAGAGTTTTCCCTCTACTGAGTCGACTACCTCCCCGACCGACTTGGGCTAATCATTGGTGGAAGTTAAAATGAATGCGGAATGGAAGTCAAGAAGACTATACCTTTAGATTGTCTTTCTTACTCTTTCTGACCTCCTTACCACCGGGGTTGGTTTTTCCACCCCTTCTTCTGATTCAATCAACTCATCTAAATCATCTTCTTCATTCCTCAGTTCAAACCACACCATCTCAGGATTATTCTCAGTATGAACAATTTCTTCAGGCTCGGTCTTACTTCCAATTTCTCTGAAGACCACATCTCGACTGTACACTATTTTCCTTGACACATGATCCCATGTCTTATATCCTTTCATTCCTTCTTTGTATCCAATGAAAATACATTTGACTTCCTTCTTGTCTAGCTTTCTCCTCTTTTCCTTGGGAACATGCACAAATGCATCACAGCCAAATACTTTGAGATGTGAAACTGAAGGCTTCTTACCTAACCATACCTCATTTAGAGTCATGTTGACTATTTCCAATGAAGCAAACATATTCAATAGATATTTTTCATTGTCGACTACCTCCACCCAGAATTCTTGTCCGATCCCAACACCACTAAGCATGCTCCTTTCCTTTTCCATCAACGTTCTATTCATTCTCTCAGCAACTCCATTTTGTTGTGAGGTATATGGTGTGGTATTTTGGTGTGCTATGCCACACTGCTTACATAACTGATAAAATTGTTTTCCATAGAATTCACCCTGTTGTCAGTTCTCAACACCTTAATATTCTTAACTGTCTGATTTTCTACAAGATATTTAAACTCTTTGAATTTCTCGAAAACCTCTGATTTATTCCTTGGGAAATATATCCATGTCTTCCCGAAAAAATAATCTATGAAGGAGACATAATACAAGGATCCACCAAGTGAAGGAACTATAACATGGCCAAACACATCACTATGAATCAACTCTAGAATCCCATTTCCCCTTGTCACTCCAGATGGGAATCTCACCCAACTTTGTTTTCCATATATACAATTTTCATGAAAGTCAACTTCTAAATTACACTCAGGAAAGTCTTCAACCATATCTTTATTGTGCATAGCTCGAAGTCGTTTTTCTCCAACGTGTCCCATCCTCTCATGCCATAGCATGGCTGGGTCAAATTTATGATGACTTGTCGAGTCGGTTTGAATCAACTCGTCTTGATTCGAGTCGAGTTGACTTTAGGAACATCAATGTTGTTGCATCTAGTCGAGTTGACACTCCCTAGAAACTTGTATAGGGTTCCAATCTAAACTCCTTTCATTAAGACCATCACACCTCTGACCATCTTGCACGATTCCTTATGAAATAGAGTGTGCATGCCAGCATCACTCATATTACTGTCAGGTATCAATTTTCTTTCCAAACCTGAAATGTGTATCCCCTTGGAAGGGTTCTTTTCCTGCCATCCTGCAGTATCAGTCGTACCCTTCCTCGTCTGACAATTTTGGTTGTCGAGTCATCCCCCAAGAACAAATCACCTCCATCATATCGTTCATACTCATAGAACCATTCTCTATGTGGTTTCATATGATATAATTCTCCTGAGTCGATCAACCAAACATCTTGATCCGATTGTGTATTGGTTGACGCCATGTACACATCACCTCCCTTATTTGGAGTCGTCTTTCTCTTAGTCGATTGCTTTTCGTCGGATCCTATACTGACTTCCATAACCTTCGACTTGTATTCCTTTTTGTAATTCCCAACTTTACCACATTTCCAGCATCTTCTTGTCGACCAAACCGAAGATTTAGATCTACCCTTCAACTTAGACTTTCTATTGGAGAATTTTCCTTTATCTATGTCAACCGTTTGACCCCTCACCACTAAATCATCTTTGGTCGATCCTTCCATGTTATTCCATCTCATTTTTTCTAATAGTAGAGATGAAATCATGTATTCTAGTGATAATTTGGTTGTATTACTCCCTATAGCCACGACTAAGCTATCCGAGGAGTCTGGAAAAGAACATAATAGGATTATACATTTCTCCTGCTTAGTGATTTTAATATCCACAGAAGATAACTGGCTTATAATGGTATTAAACACATTTAAATTCTCAGTGACCGAAATACCATCACTCATTCTTAGAAGATACAGTTTCTTTCTGAGAAAAAAATCATTTACCAGGGATTTCAACTAGTACAAGCTTCCCAACTTGTCCCACAATTTCTTGGCTGAATATTCACCTGAGACATTCAACAACACCAAATCTACAAGAGAAAGTTAAATCGTACCCCTTTATCTTCTCTCGATTTTCTCCCATTCTTCCGTCGACATACCTGTTGGCATGGTACATGGACATACTATTTTCCATTATTCTCGATCTACAAGGATATCTTCAATTTTAAGCTTCCAAAGCTCAAAATTTTGGCCATTGAATTTTTCGATCTCTATTCTCGAACTGCTCGCCATTCTTTTACACAATCTTTAGCACAATATTTAAAGATTTCTTACTTACGAATCTTACTGTACCTAGGGTTTAGCTCAGATCCAAGATTTTTAATCCAAGCTCTGATACCACATGTTAGGAAATGATACACGCTTCTGTGCTAAAGCTAGTAGAAGAGAGGAATAAAGATTTAATTAATAAAGTAAATGACACAGTACACAAAGATTTTACCTTGGAAACCCAAACCGGGAAAACCAACATTCCTTGAGCATTCTGATCCTTGTTGTCTTATTCATTCAGAATAAAAGTTTACATGTCTAACCTCGGTCCACACCTAAGACACAATCGACATCATACCCTCTTTCTTGTGCAAGAACAATCCTATAGCCAATTTGACTTACATATACATGACCAACAACCTCTAAATTATAGTCTCTTGGTGATCAAACATTCATCATCTAAAGATTAAAGATTATTGATTCAACATTAACCTTTACAACCTTATACAATTCCTCTTTATAGGCTTTATAGTAGGAAAAACCTTAAAGAAATAGCGCCCAAAAACGGTTACAGATCCATGCAGATCATTGGCTACAAATATCGCGAATCTCAAGATTTTTTTACAATCGACTACCAAGTCATATTATCCGTCGACTACCCATTGGCCTTCATTCGATATTTAGTCGGTTTCCACATTCATGTATGTCAACCTCTTGTCGGTTGACCTCTTTGACTTGTTGTCAATGTCTTTACCATGTTGAACCACCTCGACCTTCGACTTTGACTTTACCTGGTCGACTAGCCTCGACCTTCAACTTGTTGTTGATCCACCTCGACTTCATATTTACCCGGTCAAACCACCTTGACCTTTGAATTTGACTCTCATTTGATCCACCTCGACTTTCACTGCAAAGAATATAACAACCCAACAAATAATTCCTCTCACATTCCAAGATACAATCTTCATATTTAACATTTTGGTTGGGAGGAGAAATAATTATCTGGAAGGCCAACCGCTTGGATTGAATCTACCAAGAGAGCCCATGTTTCCTATATTTTATGTTTGTGAGGATTTCTACCTATCTTCCTTTCCTCTCCTAGACTCTTTTCAGAGGTTTAAGGGGGTTGGTTTTGATGCCTAGGTTGCTAGTGGTGGATGATAGGGACTCTTGGGTGGATCCCACCCCGTTTTCTTTTAACATATCCCTTTGCAGCTTACGTAGTTGGTGGATAGGCATGTTATTTACTGTTTGTTATCCATGTGATAATCTCAAATCTATCATATCCACCTCCACTTCCTCTAGATCCATGTCTTGTTTCGTTTTGACTTCAACTTCCTCCTTTGACTCAAATTCCAAGTCCTGTGTATCTTTTATCTCTACTTCCCCTTCTACAAGATTCTCTTTCCCCATATCTGAGGAGGTATTTCTTCTTTTTGGTATTTCCTCCCTTTTTGCATCCATCTTCTTTATGTCTTACTTCTGATCCTTTAATTTATCAACCTCCCTTGGTTCACTAGTTTCTACCTCCAAGGATTGGAATATGTTAGCATTGTTTTGTTCTAGATTCATCCATAGTTTCTTAGTTTCCCTTCTGACTACCTTTATTTTTCTTGGATTTTCGAGAAACTCTCCTAGTCAGTTTTGTTTGATGAGTTTGTAGCATTTTGGGTAAAGTTCGTAAAAAGGTGTCCATGAACATGTCACTTTCTACATCTAAATGGGATATGCAAATAGTCCAATGGTTGAGTCCAATCATTGTCTTGGTATGACACTATGATTAAATCTAGTAGTTATCCTACTACATTCATGTATACAAGAATTCTCTCATAAGAGATTTACCTGGAAGATTTGGTGACTTCCAATACTTTGATGAAGGATCCCAGTGTGTTCCTGATTCCCTCCAGGGTTTCGGGGTCCGAAAAATCTCATGTTAGGGAGTAAAATTTGATCCACACTAGTGCTGCAATGAAATAATCTTTCTTTGGAAAAAATATCTCTATCCAATATATCATGTGTAGGTCGACCGAGTTGAAGAAATATGGCCCCTCTTCAAAGACTTTGTCCCTATCCCCCGTCTCCGAGAATATGATTGTAAAAAAACCTTTATATCCTAGTTGCAGGTCAATTTGACCCTTCACCTTCCAGCAAGACTTTATCTAGGTATGTAAGACCTTTTCTAAGGGCCATATTCCCATTAATTTTCCTATGAGTGCATGTTACTTGATCCATTGGATGTAGTTTCCGATGCTCGCCAATGTGAGCTCGTATCTGGGGTTTTCACTTACTTTCACCAGAAATTCCTTTTGTAGACACTTTCTCTCTTTTTCCTTGTTTGACCCTTTTTCAGTATGATCATGTGGATCCTTCTATCCTTTTCCTTCCTCCACCCCCCAATTTCGACATCTTCCCCCCATGACTCTGGGATACCCGTTATGACATCCTTAAAATATTTCTCAACTATAGCTAACATACCCTCCCTGGTTTCTAGGAC
The DNA here is from genome assembly GCA_032191745.1 of Picea mariana. Classification (NCBI taxonomy): domain Eukaryota; kingdom Viridiplantae; phylum Streptophyta; class Pinopsida; order Pinales; family Pinaceae; genus Picea; species Picea mariana. Next base: position 9,443 of record JASDQU010437711.1, on the reverse strand, counting down.
TGGCATGTGTTCTGCCATCCCTTCTGTGAACCTACAACCACATGTGTGTACCCTTCAAGCACTCCCCTGACAGAGAACCTTGTAAGCTTACCACACATAGAACCTTAGGCACTCACCCTGCACCTAGAAAAAAAAAATATTGTAGACCTATCTTAAAATTTATTAAACATCTAGATAGATTAATAAAACCTATAACATTTTTAGATTAAAATAAATTTTGAATGTTCCTCTAACTTATGTTAATTAAGACTGTTTTTTAATTTTATATAATTAAGTTTTTTTGACATTAAACATATAGAAATTTAAATTCTTCATTAAATTTACATATATATATATATAATTTTTTTAAATGAAAGGGGAAGGTAACAAAGATGAAGTGATTTTAACGATTGATATGATATTTAAAAAATAATTTTAGTTGTATAAAAAAATTAACTAATATGAGTAAATTGGGTTTAGCTTGAGTGGTTGGGTGAAATGATTGTTATCCTTCCCACCTAGGTTCAATTCATGCAAGACATGTTGATACATTAATGAGTATATTGTTGTAATGGATTTGAGCCTTGTTGTTGAGATAGGTACTTTATGACCTAGGAGGAAACAAGAAATCAACTTATGCATGGAACATTGGAAATTCCATAAACTATCAAGCAGAGGCCTACACACCTTCAGGGATTGAAATTGGTGAAGGGAAATGGTATCTATAATCTTATGATGACAGGAGATTCCAATTTTTTAATCAAGCATGCAATATTTCTCTCCAATCCAAACAATATTCATCTCCATGCTATCATCAACATAATTCACCTTGAAATTCAGTCTTTTGACACCATCAATTTCTTACACATGTTGAAGCATACAATATTTCTCTCCAATCGAAACAATATCCAATTCATCTCCATTCTATCATCAACAAAATTCACCTTGAAATTCGGTCTTTTGACACCATCAATTTCTTACACATGTTGAAAGACAATAACAAGGAGGATACCAATCAAGCAATTCAACTCGAGGAAGGATTTCTCTCACTCAATTGTGCACACTCCATTGAATTTATCCCATGGTTTGAAAAAATTTAAGGTTTTGTTCCATTCGGGGTTTCTCTTGGTTTCTCTCTCGATGGGTCGAGCCAAGTATTATCATCCCTTTAAATATAATCCCCATAATTTTTATAACTAAAAATAAAGGAGGGGGTAGTCCATTGCTCATCTTTCCCAAAGGTCCATCTCACATCAATATGGCACGCCAATTGTCCCAATACAAGCACATGTCGCCCTTTAATCAAACCACTTTCAACACATTCCCGATATGCAATGTCACAACTCCACTACTATTTCCTCTGGAGGCAGAAGTATTTTGTACTCGTGCACATCATGTCTTTTCTGAAATGTGGAATGGGAAAAGGTACTTGTAGATTAGTCATAGCTTCTCGTTATTATTTTCGAAGGTGGGAAGCAGATGGTGGTGAGGAAAATTGTGTGTGGGAAGAATTTAGGCTCGGTGGGAGTTACGTTATGGCCAAATTCGTTTTCTCGGATGCTGTCAAACTCTCTGTTCTCTTCTTTGCACCAGATTTTTCATCTCCTAGTTCTCCCTCTTAGGAATTCAGGACCCAGAAAATGACAATGGCGGCTCATCGTTCAAGGAGGAGGACGCATCAAACTGAGTAGCTTGAAGGCGAGTTGGAAGATACTCGTAATTCAATTTTCACCCTTCAGATCAGATTCAATGGCATTTCATCTCACTTACTCATTGTGTTAGAAGAATACATGAAGTAGAGGAAATAAATTTCCCAATTGAAGGACGGATGTCATGTCCTCCATCCATCAACAGATTGAAGAATTGAATATTCAACCTCAGCAAGGATCAAATTCATCAACTCAAGCAATAATAGAGCAGTCTGAAGCAAACTCTTCCCCTGTCATGGCTCTAGAACCACTGGACTTGAATGCACCAGTTCCAGAAGTAGAGAAATGGCATTTTGATGGCCACACCAGCTAAGCTCCTTAGTTTTTATGTTTCATTTTTGTATACCTATATTAGGGTTTTTTTTACAGATTGTATAAGGGAAAAGTTTTGACATATGAGAGTATGGGCTTTTAGAATTGTTGAACATAGAAGATATAGTGGCTCTATTTACATACCATGTAGCCAGTTTAGCTTTCAATTTTGGACTGATTGTAACTCTCTGGATTATAGAACATTACTTTATATTAATAAATAACCCCCTTTTCTTGTTATATATATATATATATATTTTGAAAGTATATGCATTTTATATAAAAAGAGTTATGAAAACAATGACCACAAATAAAGGTTGTAAGGGGAAAAAATGGTTATGTAAGGCATTAAAAAATAAAGATTCATAACATTATAAAAAATATAGGAGTAATAATGCTTAGTGTATGAGGAAAGAAGCAATAAACACAAGTAAACATGCCACTTGCTAGACTGAATATGAGAACAAGACATTGTTGGTACCAAACTTAAACACAAGTAAACATGCCACTTGTCAGAATGAACATGATAACAAGACATTGTTGGTACCAAACCATTGTAGAAAGGGGGGATTTTTTTTTAGGAGGAGGAGGTCCCCATCTATTAGTTGTGGGACCAAGGTTTCCCACAGCACAATGGGCTCTCATCCATGCCACTTGTCAGAATGAACATGATAATAGGACATTGTTGGTACCAAATCGTTGTAGAAGGGGGGGATTTTTCTTTAGGAGGAGGAGGTCCCCATCCATTAGTTGTGGGACCAAGGTTTCCCACAATGGGCTCTCATTCATTGTTTCCTTGTATGGTATCTTCAAGATCCTCTTGTGCAAATATGGCTAAAGGGAAAACAAGAAACTTGTCAAATCAAGGGATCTCCGAATCGGTGAATTGTTCAGATGATTCCAGCGATAATGAGAAGGATGATTTGGCCACCAGATACAAAATCGTCATTCAGTCAGAAATGCAAAAATTCGTGGCAAGATCACAGCTCCTCCCCTATTATGATATGATCAGATGGGCACTAGACCATGTGGATATCCCGACCAGAACTGTCATCAGCGAGCAGAAGGTGATGATTGGGACTTTTAGACCAGAACATTTGCAGACAATGTATCAGCTGTCACCCACACCAAACTTCGCGCACAATGCCGAATTTCTAGCAGGTTTCAAGGAGAAGGAATGCGAGCAATATGGCAGAAACTTGTCCGATCTAATCAAGGATTGGGTTTCGCACCTCGCAAAATTTAGGGCAGATTCTAATGGAATTTATTTAGTCTCCTCCTTAGAGCCACCATTCAGGTTTATAGCAATGATGGCTTGTAGTTTGTATGGGAGGGAGCATACCACACATTTTTTTCTCCCATGGGTGCCTCTGATTCATACAGTCGCTGAAGGTCTTTCTTTTGACTAGGTCAAACTATTGTCGGACAGTTTAACCAATCAAATTACCGAATATCGAGCGCAGAAGGCGAGTGGGAAAGAAACTTCATTTTTCATGTCCACCTACATCATGGACGCCATTTGTTTCATGACGCCTTTCCCTCTAATGAGCTGGAGCTAGACTCCATCTAGTACAGAGCCCATCCATGTCTACCACTCGAAGCTTTGGGAGGATAAGGCCAAAGAATTCATCTATGAGATCTTCAACTGGGTAATGGTGCCACTGCATGTCGCCATTTTTGGCCAACCGCCTCCTCGGATATCAGATAGCGTTGCAACTAGCCTAAGCAGTGTGGAAGATTGGTATCTAGAGGCGAAATTTTTGTATATCAGGGTTTTTGGCACCTCTGTCCCTCCATATGCCCTCCCGCTATTCCTGCTAGATAAGCTATTGTGTCGTGAGATCGCCAGACAGTCTCTGCTCGGAGGGATAAGCAAGGAGCTCAAAGGAGTATCGAAAAAGGTATGGTCACCCTTCCCTATTCGTATTGGTGCATATTCCTTGTTAGATTTTGGCCACGCCAAAGCCGAGGCTATGGCTCTGGAAGAAATGAAGCTGGTAGACATTGAGTTTAAGAAGCATGACCCTAGTAGGATTGTGAGCAATCACCTGGCAAGTTGCGGCCTGAAGAGGTATGAACACGAGGATTCCCTGCATGACGAAATATTATGGGGCGTGAGGTCCTTCACGGAAGTCCTAAGCAGGATTCAAGCCTTACCACCTGGAGACATGGCCGAATTTTTGAAATTTTGGGAACACTGACAGAGTTGTCTCCCCCAGATTTTACAGGGTGAAGCCCCATAGGTTCCAGTTACAAAGCAGACAGGAGCCAAATGTGCAAAGGACTTGAGTCCTAGTGGGTAGAAGGACCAAGGGAAAACCAGGGAGGCTGGAACCTCAGAGCTAGGAGCCGAAGTCCTCGAGAAGCAGGAAGGTAACCTTGAAAAGGGCGCGCCAGGAAAGCAAGACTAAGGCCAAGCGGAGATACCTGCGCAGGGATTAGGTGACTCACTTTCATTTGCGCCAAACGAGCCGATTACAGAAGTCACCCCGAAACAAACATCTAAGAAAATCGACAATCCGATTGCTATTGTCACACCCTTGCAGTTCACAAAGGGGAATCTTGACGAGGGATGGATTTTCAATGAAGAACTGATGCCTATTTCTGTAGAAGAGCTGCCTCCCAACAAATTCTTCTTTGAAAAGAAAAGAAAGGCCGTGGTAAGGCAAGGATTTTATCAAAAAGAGGGAGTAGTAGCTAAAAAATTTAAAATCATGACAGATGGAAAGGCAGCGAAAGAGGAAAAATTTGTAGAGGAGATAGCCGGGACACTAGGGGCTTATGCTACAGCCAATCAGTACTCAGTTGGGACTTTGACGACCCAGTTGAAATGAAAGAACCTCTTGATCAGTAAATTGGAAGCTAAGGTAGCTACTGCTGAAGCAAATGTCAGGGAGGAGGTGAGCAGGAGCCTTGAGGAAGCTCAAACAACCAACCTGCATGAAATTGAGAAGCTCAGGTCCGACCTTGAGTAAGTGCACCAATCGACACAAACTAGAGAAACACAGGTAGGTCGACAAGGGAAATAGATTATAGAGTTGTAGTCGAAATTGGAGGTGGCCGAGAAACAGGTTGTAGACATAAAAATGTTCAGGTCACAGGTCACCGAAATCCGACATAAGGTACTTATGGCTCAACAAAACTTGTTGGCAAAGGTGAGAACCGTTCAGAGCCATTTCCGGATGATAGAGAAAATATTAGAGAACATTTCTTCGAGAGAAAGAGAAGTCGAGGCAACATGGGTCACTTTCTAAGACGTTGTTATAGCTACAACGAAGATAAAGATGGTTAGCACCTCAAAATTATCCATCGCGGAACAAACCAGAGGTAATATTCTGTTGAAGGTCTGGGAGCAAAACATATCGGAAAGCAGGGGGAGAGCTAACGAAGTAAATAATTTTTGTGAGGAAACGTTCTCTTTAATAAGTAAAGGTTTGCTAGATCTTGATGAGGAGAGCAGTGCTGGGACACTGGGAAAAATCAATATAGCTAAACATTTGTTGGACATCAAAGAAAACATGGAGGAGCAACAAGTGGAGATATCCCAGATCAGCCAGGTTGATATGACCCAAATGGAAAAATGGATAGTACATCCAAGTTTACAACTATGCTCCATCATTGCAGAGGACCAACAAGTGGGAAAAAATTTACCACAGCTGGCGAAGAATTGTTGCACTCTTGAAGCGAAGCGACCAAGTAGAGCCTTCCAGGTTGATAGCCCAGTTGGTGGAGAGGTGCATCACTTGCACCGAGTAAGCGAAAGGGCAGGCTTCTGGTGTCAAATAATGACAGATGTCTGCTTGTTCTATTTTTAGAACCCAAAGAGTAAAGAGAGGAAGGTGCTTTTCTCGTAGGAAGGAGGACAAAGACAAAGAAGTGAAACGCATAAATTTCCC
>JASDQU010437710.1:36188-52018 GCA_032191745.1 Picea mariana | reverse complement strand
CATTTTCATTAGTAATTTTTTTACTGGTTTGTGTTCTTGTTTGGGTACTGAACTGGCTCATGTCTCTTCTTAACATCCTAATCAGATGGAAAAACAATGATTGTGAAAAAATGTCCAAAATACTATCTTTGTTGTTTTGCATTTGATAAACAGTCACAATGGGTCAAGTGGTACATTTGGCAGAATGGAAATACAACACTTCCTTCAATACTTAATCCAAAATGTTCCCATTTATGGCACTCTATGGGTATCATCCTCCATCTATCACATCGCCCCTTGAGAGAGAAACCTAAGGTTCAAGTAGTGGAGGATCACATCCAACACGAACAAGAGGTTCTCCAATTATTGATGGACAAAACTTGGTTGCATCACAAAACAAGATGAAACAACAATCAGATCAACATTGCAATGAAAGTCACTTTGAAGTGGGGGATTGGGAATTTTTGGTGGAACTATACAAACATGTTTCACTCAAGCACCAAAATAAGGAATAAATTAGTGCCCAAGTACTATGGTCCCTATAAGGCACTGCAAAGGATTGGCAATATGGAAAAATAAATTGGAGTTGAGTCCTTCACATGTACATCTTGTCTTGCATGTTTCTTGTCTAAAGAAGGTAATCAATGAAAGATTCTAATTGCTGAGATTTATGTGGTGAGGAGTGTTTTTAGGTGAAATCAGAAGAACCACAGTATTATCCATTGAATGTCAATGTTTCAGATCCATATCAGGATCCATCATCRGGACAAGAAGCCTGATGATGGATCCTGATATGGATCTGAAACGTCGATGTTCAATGGATAATACTGTGGCTTTTCCGATTTCCCCTAAAGACAAGATTCTAGTTGAAACCATTTTTCCAAAACTTGATGAAGAGGGAAAAATCATAWTCACTAARACMYTRAAACACTAATCACTAAAACACTAATCGAGCAACTAAGGACCTAAGCAATCACTGAATACATCATCAAGTAGAGTAACATGCCAAAAGAAGATGTGACTTGGGAAGATGATTTTGTAATATAGAATCCTCCATTGTTGATGGACATTGATGGAAACACTTTCTTGAAGAGGGGGGGCGGGGRGTGGCGGGCATATTAATCCCCTAACCATAGCACTTATGAATTATCATTACATTAATTATATTCATATTGGTTTATTATTGCTTTCTAGCCCTCTTGTCTTCTATATATAGATCTTGGATATTCATTTGAGGGATCATCTTATCATGTGCATTTGATATATTGTGATAGGAGGTTGCCCCCTCAAAGAGGCTTCTTATTCATTCACTCTTTCACTTAGTTTAGGCATGGTACTTCCCAACATACACACCGCATTTAAATTTTGAAAATATTGAGACCCTAACTTCGTCTCTTTCTTGCATATGGAGGTTTTGCATGCGTTTTTCAATATTGAGAACCTAAAATGGTTTGTGTATTGCATATGGAGGTTTGCATGCCTTTTTCAATATTGAGAACCTAAATTGGTCCCTATCTTGCAAATGGAAGTTAGTATGCATTTTTTTCAATATTTAATGTGTTCAATATACCCAAATTCTTTGAAACCCTGAAATCTTAGAAAAAGGGTTTTCCAAATAATAGATGTCCAGTTAAAATTATTGCAATAATTACAGACGAATCAGCTCCAAATATAATAGGTGTGCAGCTAACATCCTAACTTGGCCTCTTTTCTTGCATATGGAGACGCCTCTTTTCTTGCATATAGAAGCTTGCATGTTTTTTTCAATATTGAGAACCTAAAGTGGTCTCCATCTTGCATATGGAGGTTTGTATGCCTTTTTTTCAATATTTAATTTGTGTTCAATATACCTAAATTATTTGAAACCCTGAAATCTTAGAAAATGAGTTTTCCAAATAATAGATGTTCAGTTAAAATTATTGCAATAATTACAAATGAATCAGCTCCAAAAATAATAGGTGTGCAGCCAACATCCTAACTTGGCCTCTTTCTTGCATGTGAAGGTTTGCATGCCTTTTTAAATATTGAGAACCTAAATTGTTCTCTATCTTGCATATGGAGATTTGCATGCCTTTTTCAATATTGAGAACCTAAATTGGTTTCTATCTTGCATATGGAGGTTTGTATGTCTTCTGCTCAATATTTAATATTTAATTTAATTTAATTGCATATGAGATTTCAATATTTATTTTTTGTTCAATATACCTGAATTCTTTGAAACCCTGAAATCTCAGAAAAAGGGTTTTCCAAATAATAGATGTTCAGTTAAAATTATTGCAATAATTATAGATGAATCAGCTCCAAAAATAATAGGTGTGCAACCAACTCTATTGCAATTACAGTAGAAACAACTCCAAAAACATTGCATGTTCAGTCAAAATTCTTGCAATAATTACAGTTGAAACAACTCTAAAGTTTTCAAAACATTAATTGGGTATTTACCCTTATAGATTAAGAGAAAAGAAATTAATTCCAGTATTTAAAAAATCTCTGTGCATACTCTTCATTCTTATAAATATCTTCCAAGCCTTTAGTAGTCTTGTCTCTGTGAATCCAGAGCCGTATCAGTAGTCTCGGGCTGTTTAAAGGCACAGTTCCACTACTGCGACTCGCATACGAAGTTTTCTAGTCTTTACCTGGGGATAAGGCCAACAGCCTGTGTGAACCCTTGCTCTGTCAAGGTAGTAATACTTAAAGCCCTCCCTTTCGGTGTAAAGATAGAAATATCTAGTATGGATTCCCTAGTTGTTCGTTCTGTTAAAAATACCTCTAATATGTCTGCATCTACTTCTGATATATGTGAAATGATACACTATATGCCATCTATAGAAGGTCTAGATCCAAGACTGCAAGCATGCTATAAAGGAGCAAAGACTCCAAATTCTCCTAAATATGGCTTAGGCTACATTGAGCAGTGTGATGTCACAATACCTGCTTGCAGATTCTCAAACTCCTTACCTAAGAATATAACCAGACCAGCCATAGAAGAAATTATGAAATATCCGACTGTCGTGCATGGCTATCAAAAAGGAGAATTCCCTGAAGCTTGGATCAAAAAGATGACAAATTGGGATTTGTTTACAAATCCTGAATCAGAAGAATTTAATTTACATATTCCTGAAAAAGAAAAACAGAGACTATCAAGATGATGGAAGGAGTATATGGACATAAATCAGTGTTGGATTTCTTTCTATGAATGGAAGAAACTTAGTCTCTCCCTCTCAGTCCAAGTCACAGGAGAAACCTTTGACCCTCCTGGACATAAATGGAAAAGTTTAGATGGAACTACTCTTGAGTCAAGAACTACTTTTCCTCCCTTTCAAGGGATTGTCCTAGAAGATAGTTCCAAACAAGCAAAAGCTATTCCTTTACTCCTTGATGGAGAAAATCAACTGTCAGGAATAGACAGAAGAGTCCAGTCCGTATCTGAGCAAATAAACTGGACAAATACTGCTCTAAGAGGAATGGCAACACAAGTTTATCTGCCTAAAGAGCATGTTAAGCCTGAGCAAATCTATGATTTGCAGGTATCCACTAATACTATTGTTCACTTTGTAAACAATATCCATGAACAAGTGAACCATATTTCCGATAAAATAGATCAGTCCGAGCACACAGAAAAACAAGAAGAATTTATGAATAGATTAGGGACAGCCCTAACAACAATTGCCAAATCCCTTACTGAACTCAAAAAGAAAACCATCAAAGAAGATAAGCCCATCCCTTCTTCTTTTCTGTATCCCAGCTCTCATACTCCTGTATATAATCTTGCTGAGAAAGCAATCCATAAAAAATTCCCTTTCTTCTTTCCTCCAAAAAAACCTCAGAAGAATGATGATCCTGAATCATCTAAAGATCCCTTATCAATGGTTAGTATCAGAAAGCCCTCCTATGAGTCCATTCCACCCCATTCCTCTAGATCGGTTGCTCCTGACTTGGTTGGAAAAGGAAAAGTCCCAGAAGGCCTCTCCTATGCAGATGAATGGTATCAAGAATGGAATATAGACAATCTATCAGTAGCACAGATAAGACAAGTTATTGATAGAATGTTTGTATCTTATAAAATCATGTGTATGAAGGGAAAGGGAGAAATTGAAGCTTGCAAAAGCCTCATTCAGTGTTTCACTGGATCTCTGAGTAAATGGTGGGAGGTTAAATCATCTCCTTTGATGATCTCCAAAATGGAATCAGAAACACTGAAAGATGAACAAGGAGGCATTGTTTATCATTCTAATGGAACCCCTATGAATAATATGATTGGGGCCTTGACCACCTTAATTTTAGAACATTGGTGTGGAATGGAAGCTGAGATTTCTGACAAACATGAAACAATTATGATGAACATGAAATGTAGGAAAATGTCAGAATATGAACAGTTCCACAAAGAATGGACACAAAGGATCTTCGAAGTAAAAGACAGTAAAAACTTGTTATGGAAGCAAGTTTATATGGCAGCACTTCCCAGTAAGTTTGTCGAATATCTTAAGATAGAAGATACTTTCTCACTCCCATATGAAACCTATACATGGGGAGAAATTTATGCCATCATCACTAAAACCCTTATAGGGTTATGCACTAGCATGAAGATCCAGAAATCTGTTCCTAAAAGCTCTTATTTGCCTGACCAAAAGTCCATTTGTGAACAGTATGGACTGTATAATACAAAGCCAACATCAACAGTCAGGAAAAAGAGGAAAGAATATAAAAAAGATAGGAACAAAAAGGGCAAATTCAAATATGTTCCTTATACCCATTACTTCAGGCCAGAAGACATCAAGCTGAAAACACATAAAGCTGAAGCTACACAACAGATCAAATGTTGGATCTGTGGTAAATCTGGACATTATGCCCATAATTGTCCTGATAATGAGGTTGCTAGGAAAGGAAAAGGTAAAATGTCAGAGTAAAGAGCCAAAGAGCTTCAAGAAAAGAAAAGGGTAAGGTTTCCATGCAACAGATGTGGAGATCAAACACATGACACAAACCATTGCCCACTAAATCCTTTCAACCAGCCTAAGATAGAAGCTCATCCAATCCAAGAAACCTGTTATTCTTCCTCCGAAGAATCAGAGTCTGATGGATCTACTACTGAGGTAGCTGTAAATAATGTATGTAGCTGTGAAAATCCGTACCAGTGTGAATGTACAGAATCTGCAGAGTCAACAGATACTACTACTAGTAGCCTTCCTATTAGGGAAAAGCTAAAAGTTTGCATGCATAAGTTCTCAGGAGATAATGAAGCCCAAATGCTAGCACAAATTAAAAGCCTTCCTGATGGAGATATGAAATGTGCTCTGCTCGAAGCATATGTCAAAGCAGTTAAAACTGATCAAAAAGGAAAAGCTTCTGAGACTGCTAAAAGACAACCCCTTTTTCTAGATGCTTCTTATGAGAAGAATACTAAAACCTATATCAAGTTCAACAGAGAGCCGAGACTACAAGATATTTTTGTTCCTGATCTAGCTCAAGAAGTCTCAAAATTGAAAACAGAAATAGGAGCTCTGAAAAGGGATCTGGATAAATTACAATTAGAAGTTGAAAATAGATATCCTATAGATTACTGGGCCCGACAAGAAATAAATCTTCTCAAAGAAAGAATAGAAGCTATTCCTCCCCCACTTGAAGATGCCCCCTTTGAAAACTATGAGCAGAATAGAGATCATGAATCAAATAATTCTGCAGAAGAGTTAGCAAGTATTTCAGGAATGCAAGTACTTCCTATTCTTTATCAGAAATATTATATCAATGTGCAAATAGAAATCTGCAATGAAGTTTTTAATCTCACAGCACTCATTGATACAGGGTCAAAGATAAATTTATTACACAAAAGTAAAATCCCAACAAAATATTGGGCTCCAAGTTTTGGTTGTGTTACTGGATTAGGAAATCATGATGTTAATTTCAGCTATGAAGTTCCACGTGCAAATATCTTGATAAAGAATTTCAGTCTTGGAATGAGATTTCATATTTTAGATTCTCCTGTTGATTGCATTCTAGGAGCACCATTTTTAGCAATGGTCTCTCCTCATGGTTCATGCACTATTGGTCAGCTGCCTGGATACTTTATCACGATACCAGCCATTCAATACAGTCCTTGCACAAGGATTGAGATCCCCTTCATTTCTGAAAAAACTATGCAGATTGGTTACCTAAGATGTTTGGTTATTGTTGAAGTTTTTGATTAGGGCAGGCAAAGACCAGTCCAGACTCATTATGATGATAATACACCCTGGGAAATCTTTAGAGCCAACTGGAGACCCACCTGGCAGTTACGACATTCAGAAGTCATTGAGTTAGGACTACCCAGATTTTCAAGAAACACTGGTAATAGTGTTCTTCCTCCTCAACATATCTTGGGACAAATGCATCAACCAATAACTATTACTTCCAGAGAAAAGTTGGTTGAATTTAATGACCTGACCAGACTTCGAATTACTGAAACTCAATGGTATGAACCAGCTATCAGAGCATGGTGTAGATCTCCTGTTTGCCACACATTCCAAATCAACAGAATGCGTGCCCTGGCAGATTGGCCAAACCAAGATCCAACTGAAAAATTATTTGGGTTAGATTATGAGCAGTATAAAGCAGCATGGTTCCATGCATTCTTATGGAAAGCAAGATTTGATTTTTTTTACACCCAAGTAAAGTTTGCACAAGGTTTCAGAGACTGGGAAGAACCAGACCGGCTACAACAATGGTGGGAAACATTTGGTTTAAACCCAGTCGGCATCAATCCAGATATAGCAGAGAATGCCCGAATGTTTTTATACTATAATAGACCTTTGAATTTTGTCAAAGATTTATTTTCTGAAGCAGAGTTTAAAGATTATTTTATCCAAAATAAACATCCTTGGGTTCTCCGTACCAAATACATGGTAAGATCAGCAGAAGAAGAAGATGGTGATCCTAAGCTATTACGACATGTCTATACCCAGCGTTGGGATCCCTATTTCTACAATCAGTTTAGAGATCGACCTTTTGATTAACTCAAGTCTAGATGACCGACAGTGGAGTCATCCATTTTCCGTGGGTTGTCGTTATCAATTCCACTTTGTAAAGAGTCATCATGAAAACTCGGAGCACTTCTCCAACTTTTGGTGTGGTTTGACCCACATTTTCATGATTACTCTAGTCTGTCACCGTGTCTGTTTGTCCTTAATGGGAATCTTGTATGACAACCCATGTGGACCTATCCGTAATACTTGCTTTCGGTAACTTTGTTTGGGAATCCTGTGTGACAACCCAACAAGTCTTTGATGTAAAATAAAGTTGTCGGATCGGACAGATATTCCTACGTGAATGATCTCCCGGATCCATAAAAGTTGAATAAGTGGCCAACATGTGGGCCAAGAGTCTCATCTTTTCCGATCATTAATGATTCCTCCTCCACTCAAATTTACTATATAAGAAGGATGAGGAACTCATTTGAGGCATCGGTCGATAGAGTCTGAGTCTTGAGTCTTTCTAGCTTCCCTCTCTTTGAAGCTCGAGTCTTTCTGTGTTTAGGGTGCTTTGATAAGCCTGCGTGATTCTGGCTCGGCCAGCACGAACCTAAAGTGGCAGAAGCATATAGTCGAGTCTGTCTATGTCTTGTGTATGAGCATCTTGCTCCAATAAAGGTCTGTTATCAGTGTATCCTACACGCTCTGTAATTCCCGGTAGCCATTCGGCTCTTTAATATAAAAGCTTCCGCAAAATTTTATGGGTTGTCTGATGCTTGTCATAACTCTGTTCTATATGCGCCTATTATGATTCTGTGTCATTAGCCAGTATTTGCAGCCTCTGTGCGTTGGTATGCTCAGGCCTAAGTTGTCTTCCCGGTTGGTAAGGTTGTCCAGATAGTGAGTCGATTGGCAGCAGTGACTCGTGGTAGTAAGCCCCGCAAGGAAGGAGGCCACTAGGGCAGTGGTAACCAGAAAGGCTAGTCCAAAAACTCACCGATCAACTTCAAATAGAACTGGTGTCAAAAGCGTCCTGATGGAGTTCGGGATGGAAGCCTTCTGAAAGGTAGAGTAAGTAAAGCGGTGCACCCGCCGATATTCGTACTGGAGGAAGTAGCAGAAATCTGAAGATCAATGGCAGAAGGAAATAGCGCATAGACAAGCAAAGTCACAGCAAGCTTCATTCTCTTCCGGAGGAGGCCCCTGCTTACAAATGGTATCATTTGGTCCCTGGAAGTTGAGATCTCGGACAAACTGAAGCGGAGCAAAAAGAGACAGAATATGTGGATCAGCTTCTTCTTTGTTGATGCCAAAATCTTTCCACCAAGTAGAAAGCCAGGGAGCTATAGTTCCTCTTGAGAAAGTATTTACAGAGCCAAATTTTAATGAGAAATTTACATCTTCATGATATAAAAATTGCCACCAAAGACTCTGATAGTCTTGATAGTTATAAGGAGATTCTGGAAATAGAACTGAATCATTACCATCTGGCCATTGAACAATAGACCTGGGTCTGTTAAGGCAATAGTATTGCTGATGGTTGTTTTCTGATTCTATATTCCAAAGTAGTTCTATATCATGAAAAATTTCTGTGAGTGCTTGACTGGCTTCTATAGCTCTTCTACGGTTTTGGCTGATGAGTGGAGATGTATGATTTATAGTTCCTGGTCTTCTTACTTCTGGTACCAATACAGAATAAAAAACCTGGGTAGTTGGGGCTATAATTTTAGTGCTTCTTAATCCCCATCTTGGGACCCAATTCTGGCAATATTCTGTCCAAGCCATCCTATCTGGAAGATTTTCAATATGTTCTAATTCCCCTCTTAATTGTACAGAAATAACAAAACACTGAACCTTTTTCTGGAGATTTTCTCTGCTCATAAAATCAGCCAATGAGTTAGTCTCTCCTTTAATATGTTCTATGCTGAAATCAAAGTTACTGAATAAAGCTTGCCATCTTGCAAATTTGTAATCTCCAGAGTTTTTTTAGCTCTTTATTCAGAACCTTATTCATGGCAGCAGCATCAGTTCTCAGGATGAACTTTTTGTAGATCAAGTAGAGTTCAAATTTTTGTATGGCATTTAATGCTGCTTTTATTTCTTTCTCTAGAGTAGAATAATTCTTTTCAGCATCATGCCATAACCCAGAAGCAAATTGAATGACTTCTTCTTTCTTAGCCTGATTTATTTGTTTCAAGACGGCTCCCCACCCAAGATTGCTTGCATCAGATTCTACTATCTTTATCAGCTTTTCATCAGAAACATGGAGAACAGGCAGATGTCTCACCTTGGCTTTAATATTTCGAACTGCTTGAGTGTGGGCCTCTGTCCAAGGAGATGGCTCTTTTTTTAGTCTTTCATTTAAGAGTTTCCTGTCCTTAGCACAATCCTTGTAAAAATGGCTAACATAATTCAGGCTGCCTAAAAATCTTTGCAATTGAGTTTTGTCTACAATTTTATCAGGAAACTTGTCTGCAAATTCAATTGCATGTTCTTGTAAGGTGATTTGACCATTATTGATAATATGGCCCAAAAATTTAATCCTTGTCTGGAATAAATCCATTTTCTTCTTAGACAGAACCAGACCTTCCTGTTTGATGACTTGTAAAAAAWTTTGTAGATGCTTAAAATGTTGTTCTACAGAAGAAGAGAAAACTAGAATATCATCTATATATACAATCAGCCATGAGAAGTATGGTTTCAAAGCTTCATCCATAACCCTTTGAAATTTAGGAGCATGCTTTAAACCAAATGGCATGACATTCCATTCGTAATGTCCAGCTGGGATATTAAAGGCTGTCTTAAACTTATCTTTATCATGAATAGCTACCTGCCAAAATCCAGATTTTAAATCGAACTTGGAAAAAATTTTGCTCCAGCTATTCTTGTTACCAAGTTTCTTTTGTTAGGGATAGGATAAGTATCGTCAGCCAAAACCTTATTTAAAGGTTTATAGTTTACAACCAGTCTGGGGATTCCTCTGACCTGTTCTGAATGCTTGTTGACATAAAAGCCATAACAATTCCATGGACTTGTGGATTTTCTGATTAGTCCTCTTTCTAGTAGGCTTTCAATTTCAGTGGCACATAACATCTGATATTCAGCATTCATAGGGATTGCCCTGCTCTTGCATGGAGTGCCAATGTAGTCTTCTTTGTATGGTAAATAGACTACATGTTTTTTCTGCTTCCAAAAAGCAGTAGGATTCTCAGAGCAGACTGTTTCAGAAAATTTTCTTCGAAGAGATTCAATTTGAGCTTGAAGGCTGGGTTTCTGTAATTGGTCTTGTATTCTGAGAACACCCTATTGGCTTTTTAATTCTTGAATCCTTCTATTATGGAGGATGTTTATCTTTACTGAGTCTGTACACTGAGGAGTAGAGATAAACGGAAGCTTGATTATTTGTCCTTTTGGGCTGGTTAGAAAATATCCCTTTTTGCCTGGGGATATATCAGTTGATCCATGAGGAGAAACAGCTGATAGAAAAGGAGTACCTAATATGCAGGCAACAGGAATTTCTGCCAAAAAGAATTTCATATCCAGGCAGAATTTCTGAAAACAGAGGGTTGCCTTAGGAATAAAGAAAGAAATAGTATTGAGCACGTCACCAAGACCGGTGACTGAAAGCTCAGTTTTTTCCCACAAAGATACTGGAATTACATGCTTATTTAGCAAGTTTAGATCAGAACCAGTATCGATCAGTGTTTTGAGTCTGAAATTTAAATCTTGAATCCTGAGCTCAATAAGCACATGAAATGGTTGATGCTGGAATTTGCATCTGTTCTCAGATTCATCTTTTGTTTTATCAGACTTGAGCTTTTTGATTTTCTGAATCTCATGTCCGAGTTCTGATAAAGATAAAGCATTTACAAGACAAGAGAGTGGTCTTGATTTGAGGGGAACCAGCACTGGCTTTTCTATCCTTCTGGAATAATACCATTCATAGAAAGAAATATATTTAGCGTCTCTGGCCATAAAGGCTTTCCATTTTTCTGCTAACTGACTTTTTTCTTTCCTGGAAGTGCTTTCAGCAAATTCTTGGGCTTTGGGATTTGTATGTAAGTCCCAATTTAACATATTTTTCATCCATTCCTCAGGGACATTTTCTTTCTTACATCCTTTGCAGATTTTCAAAAATTTTTGAATCTCAACTGTCGAAGGCCTTTTTATGCCCTTGGGAACATAGGCTTTTCTTCTTTTTTCAATATCTGGAGATTCTTTGGTAAACAGACAAAGGACATGTGAATCGTGAGGGAAGGGGATATCTGAGCATTGGGGATGTGGATAGACTTCTTTGGCAGTAGTTACAGGTGGGGGAATATTATTCCTGGGATTATGATTTGTATGTTGAAACTGGAGATTAGGATTTTGTTGGGATAGTGCTAATGAAGATAGACTAACCAACTGATCACAATCAGGACATTTAACTGAAAAGGGAACTTCTCCAATTTGTGCTGCCAAAGTCTGTAAAGAAGTATGTACACAATAGGTTGGTAGAGGAGGAGGAGATCTGGAAGGCTTAGGCCATGAATGATTTTGGGTTAACTTTCTTTGGGGAAAAGAGAGAACTGCTGATGCGTCGGTCTCTCTTATCTGGGCTGAGGTAATAAATAGACCTTGGGATTGGGACCTTTGGAGTGTCTATAACCCAGTCTGTGGGAAAAGAAAGATCTTCCCATTTGATAGTACTATGTTCAACTTTTTGATTCATTGCATCAGTTATTACCAAGGTGCTAGCCATAGAATCTTTACTAGGTGCATGAAGAACAGCAGGAAACATTGTGTTTGTATGCCTGAAACATCCTCACCCTCGACATTACAAAACTTGTAACTTGATTATACTTGACATTATCTACAAAGATGGGGGATTAATAGTACAAAGCATAAAAACTGGCAACCTGCACAGGGGGCTAATTTCCAAGCAGCGGAGAAGCAGCAAACAGTAGCTTTGCTACACCCCCAAATTGTGAACTTGAATACTTATTATACACGGCCTTCAAATCACCCTCTTCTGCATTCTTATGGAATCCTGCAATCATATCAGCACATTCCCTGCACAAAGAAAATCAAACGTTCAAGCCCTCTTTTATATACTAGAGATTCAAATCATATAACACAAATGACAAGAAAGTCCAAAAACTTTCTGCATAAAAAGAAAGCATGTAATTCTAGCACATTTGCATGCACCAGAAACTATTACAGACCCTGTACTTGAATACAAATCGAGTAGGAAATACTAGAATGTAAAAGACAATAATGGGGTATTCAAGATTTACTTGAGTTCTGATTCTCTATAGTGTGCATGCTTCTAAAGCAGTCTTGTCCAAGCTGGCATCCTTTGCAAGATATGTTGTGCTGTGTACATAGCAGAGGCTGCCAGCATAGATGGTTTCCATTTCAATGCTTCATACTCACCCAGGCATAGTTCAACAAGATAGAATGCCAGCTCCTCAAGCTGATCCACGGAAACAAAACCCAAAAGAGCATTAAATTTATGAAAATCCCATTTATGGAAGCTTACAGTTAGAACAAAATAGTCCTTGATGCCTCTCATCCAACACATCAAAAATGGAATGCATTTCATAACACCAGTGAGGCCCAATGCCATTTGAATATTCATCAAAATTTCAAGCAAAATAGAATACCTTCTTATCAGCTTGAGCGGCCTTTAGAAACCTTTTCATGAAAACAAAGGGAGTTGGTACAGCCAAATTGAATCTTAGTTTGTTGAACATCAATTTCTCCTTAAAAAAAAAATGAAACATACCATAAACATGAGCAAAGAAAACAATTTCAAATCTGAATTATTACACAATGAGAAATATCAGGCTCAAAATATGGGAGAATCATATGGCGCAAGTATCTCTATGAGACATTAATGTGAGAAAGCAAAATCTCACCATAGAGAGAACTTCACCACATGTGTAAACATTGTTTGATATTGTAATCAATTCCTTAACCTGTAAACCCCTTAAACAAAAGAAGTTAGAATATAAAGCCCTTATTCTAGATGCCAAATCAAGGGCACAGAAAACTTGTTTTTAGTTGAAAACAAGTCAATATAAACTTCAGCTTAACAACGGACTTCCCCTCCTTGTCAATGTTTACCACCTTGGGAGCCCAAATCTCTTCATATTTGGCAGGAACTAGCATGGCAGTCAAACCCACTAGTTGAAGATCTTTTCTCGTAATAGTGTACACCACAGAAAGAAATCTATCAATCAGGTTTATCATGAGAAAAAGTGTCTCATGCATTAACTCAAAATTTAGATGCACCTGCAAGTGCAATTTTTTTATGTCAGGAAATTATCAACAGAAAGGTACGAAAAKCTTATTACAGAAACAGATAGATATCAATATGTTTTAATCGAGTACATCAATAAGCCAGTCAATAAGTATTCCCCGCATCTTCTGGTTGATATCAGCTTGGCTTAACATGTAGTTTGATGAGAGATAGTTGCATGCCTGCAATACAACAAACACAGCAGACAAAAAAACGAAACAAATTATACAGCTACTTATTCAGAGCTGAATCTACACATTAGATATGGATTAAGGCTTGCTAAATTCCTTGTTCATAAATTATAACCTTCCCTGGTGCTTAAATTAGATAAACCCTTCACCTGCTCTTGCAAAAGAAAACAGTAAAACTCTGTGAATAAAAAAACACCATCTACACGAAGGCCAGTAGACCAAATGCTCCTAACCTCACTTCTGGCATTCAGTGTTGATGTAAAAGCTCTTTGAAGCCTGGTCTTCCTTTTTGACGCATCAGTCACTGGGACTCTTCTTGAGACACCCTTAGCTATAGGTGGGCAGACCCTAGACTTGGATGTATTTGAAGCAGGTTTGCCTAAGATGTCAACATTTGAAGGCCTTGGTGGTCTCCCTGAAGCTGAAGTGTGTTTACCAGAGAGGCCAGTAGTAGAAGGCCTGCGTTGTATCCTTGAACTCGATGGATATTTACTTGAGACCTCAACATTCGAAACCCTAGGCAGTTTGCCTGAAGCTGATTCACGTTTATGTGAGAGTCCAACACTGGATATTCACATTGGAATTTGTTGTTTCTTCTCCTTCGCCTGAACTGGATTTCACTGTGGTTCTCTTTGTTGGGCACTCGGCCTTTTCACAATGAATCCTTCCAAGGTCTGGATCCCGCTCAATTATGGCTTCCTTATCAGTTTTCGAGGGGCTTGATTATCCAATAGTTCTGTATTTCTCTTTGCAGCAAGCCAAATTTGGGATCGAGAATAGGGCGGCGAAGCCCAACAAGCTGATTCACGTTTATGTGAGAGTCCAACACTGGGATTTCCACTGGGATTTCCAACGGGCTTGTTGGGCTTCGCCGCCCTATTCTC
Organism: Picea mariana; assembly: GCA_032191745.1. NCBI lineage: Eukaryota > Viridiplantae > Streptophyta > Pinopsida > Pinales > Pinaceae > Picea > Picea mariana. The sequence continues at coordinate 37,737 of JASDQU010437710.1, read as the reverse complement.
GATCCCAAATTTGGCTTGCTGCAAAGAGAAATACAGAGCAGTAAATGACTATTGGATAATCAAGCCCCTCGAAAACTGATAAGGAAGTCATAACTGAGCGGGATCCAGACATTGGAAGGATTCATTCTGAAAAGACCGAGTGCCCAACAAGAGAACCACAGTGAAATCCATTCAGGCGAAGGAGAAGAAACAAGAAAGTTGAGAAAAAATGCTATATGCGAACGAGTTTTCGTTATTTAATTTATGTGCTCTTTGAGATCAGAGATGTGAAGATTGGAATGTAGGAATTCCAATATGAGCAGAAGTGGGCCTTGTAAGCTCCATAGACCCTTCCAACGGCTAGATTTCTCTCCCTGCGCTGGTACTTCAATTTCAAAATTGCAAAAGCCTCGCTAACTTCCTCGAGATTTTTTGATTGGTGAAATGCCACTTCGAGAGCTCAGGCCATAGTCCCATGAACGGTTAGTAGAGAGTGGGCCTACAATGTTTTAAAAAAATGATGAACCATACTTTTAAATAACAGGAAATTGAAATTCCGGTACAAATGGTTCGAGAACCCTACTTTGAATAATCTGATATCTCCAGCATGTGATAGACCAAGGGTAAAGATTAGTCCAACTTAATTTAGTTTATTTTAAAAAATATATATTTATGAGTTTGACTTGAAAAAAAAATTGATTTATTATTATTAATATTTAATTTTTTATTTATTGTGTGACATGTGTTATAGATTTATTTAGGTTGTAGAATGTGTTTCTCAAGGCCACAATAAAATGATTAATAAGGTGATAACCAATAAGGATACAATTTGAGTGGACCTAATGGGTAAGAACATGTGCTTCCTCGTATCAAATTCAGAGGTGGGTAAGATATGTATACCTTTGTAGACTTTACCAATGTGGGGTCCCTTGTCCCACAAACAAGGGGGTCTCATACACCAATTTGGTGCTTGGTCATGACCTTAAAAATAGATTATTAGTATTAGTATTATCAAATTATGTCTGAAATAAAAGTGCAAACACAAATCAATAATAATAATAATAATCCAATTTAAGGTGGTGGCCTAACCAAAGGCCAAATTGATATACGAGATCCTCTTGTTTGTCAAACAAGGGATCCCTTTGTGTAGCGATTTAATTGTTTAGTCTATGAGGTGCACATTCTCTGGTCCTCTATGAATTCAAACCTATGACCGCCAAGGAGGAAACACATATTCTTAACCATTAGGCCCACTCCGAGATATTACTACATCAGGAGGCACATTCTGTAGTCTCGGTGTTGGTTATGTGTAACATAAGGGTGTAGCATTGAGGCTAGCATGTGTTGGCCTAAAAACTAAAATAACACAATAAAATAACTAAAAAAATGTGAAATAAGTAAGTTGACTCTACTAAATTATTCATAACAATTAGCCTAGATTCATCTTAACCTCATATCTATTAAAGCAAGGAGAGGGATCAAATCCCTCAAGGTATAAATTCCTCAAGTTTTTGCATCATTAGAGAGATTGCACTTTGGGCATTTGATCATTCTCGACATTTAATAGATC
>JASDQU010437710.1:0-18474 GCA_032191745.1 Picea mariana | reverse complement strand
GAGAGCTTTCTATAGCAATGACACTTGCTCCTTCAGAACTTTGTTGTTTGCTGCTAAAGCTTGGTTTCCAGTTGTTATTATATGGATTGTACAATCTCTTTCCATCTCTTTAGCTTCTACTACTTTCAGCCTCTCTTTTACCTTTAACAGTGGTTTCACATAAAGATCAGATGACCAAGTGAGAGGTGTGGATGTGGGACTATATAAGGCATAATCATCAATGACTTTTCATTTTCCTTTGGGCTTGTTTCTACATGCTTGCAAAAAGGAATTGTTTGAATGTTGTTTCTTGCGAAGGACCCGAGTACTTTCCCTTTGAGACATTTTTTTCCTTGTCTGTTGCCATTTTAGACGAGCTAGTCTCCGTTTTAAAATGCCCCGATACTGTTTGGCATTAACCCAAACCCACTTTCCAGTTTTGGCTGATGAGACAATTTTCACTTTCCCTATATCATTTGTTTCTATGGGTTCTAAAGTTTCTTGTCCCATTGTCATGATAATATTAAGGGAAATCAAAGTCTCTACCCAAAACTGGCCCTCTGTTTTATGCTTAACCCTTCAATATATGTTGGTCTGACCACTGAAAAATTGCTATTCTGCCCTTGTTGCTCTGCCCACTGTCCCTGACCTCTGTTAGCCCCCTGTCCCTGTCCTCTGTTAGTGTTTTTGTCAAACAATTCACTAAAATTCTCTTGCTGGCCTGCTGATTGGTTTAGGCTTTTTGTCAAACAGTTTGGCTGTAATGTGTTATGTTTGTTGTATCCCTGTATCCCTGTTGTTGTTTGTTGTATCCCTGTTTGTTGTTGTTGTAATGTGTTATGTTTGTTGTTTGCTCCCAAATAATATCCCACAATTTCTTCATCTGAGGAAGGAAATCTGAATCCAGGGGGGAAATTCACCGTCGCTGCCTGTACTGAGCTTGCCATTCACTTCTGTACTGAGTTGTAATGTATTGCTTGTGATGCTATAAGAGATTACAGCAGGAAATGATCCACGCCTCCCGCATAGGACGCAATGAGAGATCTACTCTTGATAATAACCACGAGTAGATCTGAAACAGGTATTAGTGCAAACAGTTGAGCCGTGGGTGTCCCGGCGCTGGAAATCTTAAGCGCACCCGTAATAAAACGTGCAGCTCAGAATCCAAAATGTGCAGCGCTGGTTTTCATTTCATGTGAAAATAATGAAGAACAGTTGGGTTATTGGCCCATTTTAGTTTTCTTGTACGAAGGAAGCATTGTGTTTTGTGTTTTTGTCGATAGAAGTCAAAACCTCCTCATTGATTTTTTTTTGGCAATGTAGAGTAGGTTCCACATCGAATCAAATCCAGGATCGAACCCCCTCCGCCTCTCGTCCTCTGAGCGAATTAGTCCTAATTATGTGTGTTCAATTTATCCATATATACTAAAGAAAGCTCAAGTTCAATTTATATTTAAAACAATGTGAGTTCAATTTATATTTAAAAAAATGTGAAGTAATTGGCATCTATCGATTTTTTCTTTTAATAATGATTATGAAAAGGCGATAGTTTGACTTCTTTTGCTATTCCCGTGGTAATTTTTTTTTACCGTATCAAGCATGATCGATTTTTTTCTTCTAATGATGAATATGACCTGTTTTGGTATTTTTCATGTGTAAAGTTTTATGCACTTGTGTTTTAGTAGTTAGATGTGTCGTTAATAAGCTATATCTATGCTTTAAGCTTACCTTGTAGTTTTATGCTTATTCTTAGGGTAATTATGGGTAGTTTGTCCTTTTTTTTTATATCACAATGCAGTATTTTATTTTATTTTATCATTAAGTTGCTTTTTAATAATTAAAATTAGATTAATTTAATATTAAAGAAAAAATAAAAATAAAATACAAGTTTTTTTGAGTATGAGTTGATAAAGTTAATTTTAATTAATAAATATTTGGAATAGTTTTCTTATTTTTCTCAATTGATATAATTTTTTGTTGAGTGATATAATTTTAAAATTTTAACATAGTTTTCAATTTTATTTTTTTCATAAAATTTTAGTTATTAATGAGGATAATGGTTAATGTCATTAGGATATGAGTATTTTATAATTCTTATAACATATTTCAATCTCCACTTTGTATGAGTCGGTATTAAAGTTTATGGATTGGGGTCCCCATATATCGAAAGACCTTTAAAAGATGAGATAACATGTGGTTGTCCTTATATGCCTTGAATTTTTTAGATAGTGGGTTTGCTTTATGACTTATATTGTTAGTTTTGGGTAATTAAATATCGAAAAGTCAATTTATATATTGAATTTCTTGCTCTCATTTAAGCATTTGAGTTATAGAGTGTGATATATAAAGGTATGCTCTTGTGTTGGTGGATTGATCACTTGGGAGGTGCTACAAAAGCAAAACTTAAATTGACCATGTTGGTGTTTCCTATTTCAAAGAGTAAAAGAGATAATTGTACATATAATAATGATGTGTTCACATACAAAAGAGATTGAAGCCCTTGGGAGAGGAACAAGATAGAAGATGGAATATTAAGAAATGGATTAATATTGGAGCAAAGAACTTGGATTGTATTCACATTGCCAAGATAAGTACACAACTGCAAAAGATGAATTAGAATTGGAGAAAAGAACTTGCATTGTATCCACACTCTTTTAAACAATATAAATTATCTTTATGAGTTGAGAAAGAGAATTAATATTATTGCAATTATCTTTTTGAGTTGAAAAAGAGATTTAATATTATTGCTACAATTTTCTACTATACATTTAAAAAAATATGAAAAGCTATTGCTCCAAGTGGTTTTAATACACTTTTAAATGTCTAACTATGTAATTTTATTTATTTTTAATAAAATTAAAAAATATATGTAATTTTATTTATTTTTAAGAAAATTAAAAATATTTTTTCATTGTTACAAAAGTGGACTCTAACAATAAATGATCTGAGTTTTATGAAATTATTTTTTAAGTTTCTCTTGCTTAATTTTTTTACTGTAATGGGCATGATCGATTTTTTTCTTCTAGTAATGAATATGACGTGTTTTGGTGTTTTCCATGTAAAGTTTTATACACTCATGTTTTTATGGTTAGATGTGTGGTTAATAGGTTATATGTATGCTTTAAGTTTGTCGTGTCCTTTTTATGCTTATCCCCATGATAATGATTGGTAACTTGTCTTTTTTATCACAATGTAGTATTCTATTTGAACAATGTTTAAATAGGAGTTGAAATTAAATTGGTTATCATAAAATTGCTTTTAATGTGGTATTTTATTTAATTATTGGTAACTTGTCCTTTTTTATCACAATGTAATAATTTATCCTAACAATAGGAGTTGAAATTATATTTTATCATAAAATTGCTTTGTAATGTCTTATTTTGTTTGAACAATAGGAGTTGAAATTAAATTGGTTATCATAAAATTGCTTTATAATAATTAAAATAAAGTTAATTTTTATGTTAAGATAAATTGTTATATTTTATTTGTGTCAAATAATATGAATGAAAAAATCATTTAAAAAAATAATATTAAAGAAAAATGAAAAATGAAATACATGGTTAAAGTTACTTTTATTCTCGGCCCTAGGGTTTGAAGGAGGAAAGGAAAAGACAAAAGATAGAGTAGCTAGGGAATAAACAACACAGGAGAACATCGATATTCTAGGCAATAAGAGAGAATAGGGAGGTTGCGCAAGTCCTATGGCAGGAGGAATCGAAGACGACAATACCCCAATGTAGGAGGCAGACAAAGATTCATAGATGACACCAAGAGAGGTAGGCACGAAATATCCTCATCTCAGAGACATTGTGGAAAGGGAAGGCATAGATCTCCTGAACATACTGGAGCAATGGAAAAAGCAAGGAGTAGACAATGTGCGAGCGGAGCAACTAGATCGTATTCAATACCTTTTCCTTCCAAGGTTGGAATCAAAATCCAGAGGGATCAAGCGTGCGCGTGGTGAGATAGGACACCTGGGAATCAAAGCAAGTGAAGGAAACCCACAACATTCACCCAAGAAGACGAGGCGGAAGAAAGGTAGGAAATCAAACAACGTAGCCCTACAAGAACTAGGAGCCCTGCTGATAAATTCAGGTAAGATAAAAAAACTCTTTCCTAAATCCCCCCCACATGTTTAAATGAAGATTATCACATGGAATATAAGAGGCCTAAACAGCCTATGAAAGAAAAGAATACTTAAAAATAGACCGAGGACGTAACAACCTGACCTCTGTTTCATACAAGAGACAAAATGCACTATAGACAGAATGGAAACAATCAATAAAAAACAATGGAGCAAGTACCATATGTTGGCTCTCGAAGGCCAATAGATGGCAGGCGGTATACTCACCTTATGGAACCCACAATCACTGAACCTACTAGCAGTTGAAGCTACGAGAAACACACTCTCGGTTAACATGCAAATCATAGGTAACACCGAGGTGATTCTATGCACCAATGTGTATGGTCCCTAGAGGTTGGAGAAAAAAAGGAGAATGCTCATAGATCTGGAAAATCTAAAGGCTAGATCCCGCAACCTCCACTGGATCTTGGCAAGGGATTTCAACATTATCATGACACTTGCAGAGAAAAAAGGGGGCACTAGGAGACTGGACAAAGATGCGGAGGAATTATCAGCTTTCATTGATGCAATGGAAATGGTAGACATTCGAACCAACAATGGCCAGTTCACCTAGAATAACAAATGAATTAATCACTACCAAGTAGCTACAAGGCTAGATAGATTCCTGGTGTCAGAATCCATCATTCTGCAGGGACTAACTTTATATTGCAGCATCCTGCCATGGGGGGGTTCAGATCATTGGCTAGTCCAATTGGAAGAAAACTTCCAAACCACTCCGAAGAACAGACCTTTTAGATTTGAGAAATTATGGANTGATTCTATGCACCAATGTGTATGGTCCCTAGAGGTTGGAGAAAAAAAGGAGAATGCTCATAGATCTGGAAAATCTAAAGGCTAGATCCCGCAACCTCCACTGGATCTTGGCAAGGGATTTCAACATTATCATGACACTTGCAGAGAAAAAAGGGGGCACCAGGAGACTAGACAAAGATGCGGAGGAATTATCAGCTTTCATTGATGCAACAGAAATGGTAGACATTCGAACCAACAATGGCCAGTTCACCTAGAATAACAAATGAATTAATCACTACCAAGTAGCTACAAGGCTAGATAGATTCCTGGTGTCAGAATCCATCATTCTGCAGGGACTAACTTTATATTGCAACATCCTGCCATAGGGGGGTTCAGATCATTGGCTAGTCCAATTGGAAGAAAACTTCCAAACCACTCCGAAGAACAGACCTTTTAGATTTGAGAAATTCTGGATCGAACATCCCACCCTCAAGGAGCACATCAAACAATGGTGGCGGGAGGATTTACCGGATCAAGGGACAAGGATGTTCAAACTTTATAAGAGACTCAAGTACATCAAACACAAACTCAAAGAGTGGAACAAGGAAATCTTTGGGAACATAAATCAAGAGAAAAAAAAATATTGAGGATAGACTGAGGACACTCCAGGAACTCTGCATAGACGAGGGTTACACAAAGGATCGAAAAAGAGAAGAGATCCATATGAACCAAGAATGGGAGGCAAGATGCCAGCAGGAAGAAAATCTCTGGCACCAAAAGTACAGAATCAGGTGGCTAAAGGAAGGGGAGCAGAATACCAAGTTTATTCATAGAACCACAATTTCAAGAAGAACCCACAACAAAATCCTAAAAATTAGGGATCGGGATGGGATCGAAAGAGAATCCCACAAGGAATTTGAAAATACATTGGTCAACCACTTCCAGAGGATAGCCCAGGAACCCAAACAAGATAGAACTGAGGTCATACAAAGAATAAATCAGCACATCCCCAGGCTGGTCACAGAGGAACAAAATATCAATCTAAACAAGCCTATAACAAAAGAGGAAATCGACCAAGTGGTCCAGAAGATGCCCAATGGAAAGGCCCTAGGCCTAGATGGCTTCACAGTGGAATTTTTCAAAGCCTGCTGGGAAGTAGTTAAACATGATGTTTATGGGGTGGTGGAAGACTCCAGACGTTCGACCATTGTCTTGAAAGCGTTAAATTCTCAATGATCACTCTAATCCCAAAAGAAAATGAAGCAAGGACCCCAAATCGCTGCAGGCCGATATATTTATGCAATGTTGTTTACAAGACAATCTCCAAAGTCATAGCCCATAGACTGAAACCACTCCTACCCACACTGATTTCATAGGAGCAGGCGGGTTTCATATAAGGAAGACAATTATTGGATAACATCATCCATGCCCATGAACCTATACACATGCTAAAAAGCCAAAGGAGAGGGGGGAATGATAATCCAACTTGACCTGGCGAAGGCTTACAACAAGATTAGTGGGCAATATATGACCAAAACCCTAGAATCCTTTGGGTTTGAACAACACTGGATCAACTGGATTGTTATCTAGTCTCAACGACAAGCTACTCGCTCCTAATTAATGGAGCCCCAACAAACCCCTTCTAGCCTTCAAGAGGCATCAGACAAGGGGACCCATTGTCCCCCTTCTTGTTCATCCTGATGATGGAAGGGATCAACAAAAGCATAAAAAGCGCAACTGCAGTAGGGGAACTAAAAGGAATCAAACCCTTCGAAGACAGTCCAACCTCCACACACCAATAGTTCATGGATGACACCCTTCTCCATGGCACACCCATGGTTAAGGAAGCAAAAACCTATAAAAGAATTTAGAAGACTTTGGGGAAGCCTAAGGGGCGGAGATAAACCGATCCAAATCAATGATCTATTTCTTCAACACTAATCATGCAATCCAAAGGAACCTAGCCAACATTCTGGGGTTTGAACGCAAAACGCTCCCAACGAAATACTTGGGAATCCCCCTGACGGACAGAGCTTGCAACATGGAAACGTGGGAAGGAGTGATCAACAAATTGCAGGAGAGGGTGAAAAATTGTACTTACATAGTTATCAACCTGGCAGGGCGACTTATTCTCACCAAAGCAGTCCTACAAGCAATTATGGCATACATGATGTCAATATTCCCTGCTCCTAAAGGAATACTTCAAAAAATAAGAACCATTCAAAGAGATTTCCTATGGCGAGGTGCTGGAAATAGAAAAAAATGGGCCCTGGTAGCCTGGGAGAAGGTCTGTCGACCAAAAGGCAAAGGCGACCTGGGATTACAAGACCCACAGGTAACCAACGAAGCCTACAGGGCAAAAATCTGATGGAGATGGGTCAAGGACAATTCAATACCATGGGAAAATCTCTGGAAGGCCATGTATGCCACGAAAATCAATGGAGGGATCAACCATCTAGAATCTCGCCTGGTGCAACAAGAACCGGATCCATAAACACAGCTTCTGGGAAGTCAGAAATGGTCAAACTGCCAGATTCTAGGAGGAAGCGTGGCAACACGAACCCAGACTGGAAAATATGAATAGGGAGGAGCTCCAACATGATATGATTGTGCAAGGAAAAACAACAATCCATCACTATTGGACGCCAATAAATGATAGCGAAAGATGGACCTGGGATAAACTTGATCCACAAAATAGAAACAATAGTGCAACTCTTGCGAAAGAGGTGGAAGAGGAATTGGGGAAAAGGAAAATTGCAATCTTTGAGGACGAGGACCAACTAAGGTGGGGCAGGGAAAATGGTGGGGAATTAAACTTAAAAGAAGCATAGTCTTACATTGTGGACTAGGTTCAAGAGGACTCGACGCAACAGTGGGGAAAGATCTGGAGCAACCCCCAATGGCCAAAAATCAAAATGTTCAAGTGGTTAGTTCTCCACAACCGAATTCTAACCGGGGAAAACCTCGGGAAAAGGGGTTACATAGGCCCTTCACGTTTCCACCTATGTCAATCTAAGGAGGAAACAACCAATCACCTCCTCGATGAGTGAAACTACACAACAGAGCTATAGGATTGGGCGAAAGGAATCTACCGCCAGTCCAATAGAGTCTGGGGCAACATCAGCGCAACCATCAACAATTGGAATGAGTTGTACCGATGGCTTCTTGAATGTGTATTCCTTTAAGGAATCCCAACTGTTCTCCAAAAATATACCTGGACAGAAATGGTTTAAGCTGATTTGCGATTATTTTGGAAATAATCTTGTAGCACAGGTTGCAAAGTGAGATTGGACAAAATTCATCAAAATATCTTGGGCAGTTTGTCTTTGGAATCAATGTCAGAAAAGTTTCATTTAGACTATCCATAACTGAGCCCAACCTTCCAGTCTCTTCGACCATCGCTAGAAGATCTTCCCCAATCATATCAAAGAAAAAGATGAAAAATTTAGAAGTCCACCCATCAGGGCCTGGAATTTTTTCCTTCTTAAAGTGGCTGAGAACTTCTAACAGTTCTTTCAATGTGACCGACTCATACATGGAGCAAGACTCCTCTTCATCCAGCATTTGAGGAAAGAGGTTTGTGATCTTGCATTGGTCATTTATTTTCAAAATCGATGGTGCCTTATAACTAGTCTTGAAATAGTTAGTTGCCTCCTTCAAAAGATCCTCTTGTTTATTGATCAAAACCCCATAACCTAAAACTATCTCCCAAATATGTTTCCTAATATGATTTTGAGTAGCAATCTTATGGAAATACCTGGTGTTGTTGTCCCCAGATGACAACCATAATGCTCTGCTACGGATCTTCCAAAGTTCCTCCTCGCTGCGAAGAATCAAATTTGTGTCTAATTCACTCGGTTTCAAGGAAGAGGCAACTGCTTGGTTAGTAGGATCCCCTGCCAGCTGCCCAATAAAAGCCTTTATATTAGATTCCAAAGAAGTCATCTTTGCCAGTTTCCTTTCGCTGAAATCTTTGATCCATGACTTGGTCTGATTTTTCAGGACTTGTAATTTCCATATTATCCTTTTCTGACTGTTGTCTTCAATCCGAAACATGGGGTTTAACCAAGTCTTGGTCACCAGGTCCAAAAACTCCTCGCACAGCCAATCAGTTTTAAACTTGAATGAGAAAGGTTTGTACCTCAGGTGAATCTCCATCTGAAGAAAAAAAAACGATGCATGGTCCGAAACGAATGGGTGTTCAACCCAGGACCTATAGATACCCACCTCCGATAAAAGTTGTTCAGAAACAAAACCCGATCCAATCTCCTTTCGATGGCTTCTTGTCCAGCACAACCATTCCGCCAAGTAGGGACCAACTTTATAGGTTTGACATCCACAAGATTATGTGACTGAAAAAGTTCGTTGTAAAAGTCACTAATACAGCTAACCCCCCCAAAACCTCCCCAAAACTCATCGACAGACATAATGAAATTTAAATCCCCCTCTAATATCAAGTTAGGAATACTTAGTAAGCCACTAATTTCAATAGTTTTCCAAAAGGGAATCCTGTCCGAGCAAGGTCCATATGAATTGAGCATGGCTATCTCCCTCTTAGATGATAAGCATTTCCCAGTCAACAAAATACCCCAAACTGTGAGAAAAGGCTCAAATAAGTATAAAGTCAGATTCCAAGCCACTAAAAGACCCCCTGAAGTTCCCACTGAGCTGATTGAACTAGAAAACTAGGAAGGTCTGAAAGAATGCAAAAAATCTCTAGCCTTCTGAGCATTAACCATCATTTCTTGAAAAAAATTATATCATGACGAGTCTAATCCAATAGCCTAGGAACTGAGGAAACTTTGAGAGTGCCTCCAATCCCTCTGATATTTAAGGAGAGCAACAACATTATTTATCCCTTGCTTGGGCTTTCAATGCTCTAAGAGGCCCACTGTCAGAGAAGGGAATACTGGTATCCGAAGACTGTGTTAGCGCTTGTGCCAACTTTTTCTGTCCACTACGAGTTTTTAAAGGCGAAATCTCAATACCCAGACCTCTAGACTAGGCAAAGTCTCTTTCCTCCTTTGCCGAAATATGCCTGGAAGTAGTACTAGAGGCCCCCATGGTAGAATCTGTGGAGAGAGTTGTCTTCCCCTGGAAGATAGATAACTTAACATGAGAGTTCTTACCCCTGTTTATCGGAAGCAAAGAATCAAGAATATTTTTAAGAATGTTCCCGTCCTCTTCAGCTTCACAATAGCCTGGTTCCACTGCTACTTCCTACACAACCGATATAGAACTGGAAGGTATAAATACTGGATTACACATGGGGCTAGGACTAGGATCTAAGGGAGGATGGACAACAGTCAAGGAAGTAGGATCACCGATTGAAGAAACACTACTGCTCGATGCCAATCCATAAGTAAAAGAAACATCCAATGGAACTGGGAGTATGGTCGGGAAATCAATTGATGCAGGGCCTAAACCCAAACTCACTGCTGGAGCCTCCTTGAAATTTGTGATATTTTTATTCAACTAGCCCAATTTCTCCAGGGATTATTTTTCCCACAGAGAGAGAGAAGAGTAAAGTGATGGATAATAGGACATTAACTTACTAGATAGTGAAGAATCAGGTTCAGTCCAGAAGTCGTTCTCAATATCATAGTGAATATTTGTATCGTTGAGGGAATCAACTTCCATCATAAAATTCGGTTGATCTTTCTGTACGAGAGTATCTTCTGACTTTTCATCTTCCTACTTACCACTACAGTCATGCCAGATATGTCTAGTGCACCGACACCAACTGCATCTAAAAGGAATCCCCTAGTAATATAACCTTTGTTTGTAGTGACGACCTCTCCATTCAATGTCCATCATCTTCGGTAAGCCTTCATGAATATCCAAGGCCTCTAAGACTCTCCCCACTTTCCTAGTCGACAACGAGAGAGTAGTTTTATCCAAAGAGATAAAACGTCCCAAGGTCTCCCCTATTGCCTGTACCTACGTTCCAAAAACGTAAAGGAAGACCTGGCAATAGTAACCAAAGATGTCTAAATTGAAGGTGTTCAGTGGCTAGGTCGAAAGCTACCCTCCAGCGTTTCAGCATTAAGCTACTTCCTCCCAATACGCATAAATTATTTAATAAAAGAGTGGTGTCCTCCGGGATTTTACAAATAAATCCCATCCATCCCTTGGTAAGATTGAGAAACTCAGGCACATACCCAAGGATTGGCACCCAAGTTTGTTTCATCCACTTTGAAAATGGAATCCCTGCCAAATATGCATATGACAGTCGCCCAACCAGGCCACACAGAGAAAGTCTGCAGGTCTCCTCTAGACCCACATCTGCCCCCAAGACCATCTTCCTGAATCTCTTGTTTTCCTTCGAAGTCTTCTTACGAACTCCAATCTGCACAGTAGTAGGAAAAAAACTCTATTTATACCTGTCAAGGCCTCTCCCTTATCAAACTTACCACTAGATTGAGAAGGTGCACTGTTTGTAACCCCAGGTGTTGATATATCCTAACAAACAACAAGAACAATCTGACACGAATGAAGAGGACTTAGGCTAGTACCCAAGACAGAAGATTCTACCCCAGATTTGAAAGGAGGATGTTTAAAAGAAGGAGTTGAGGCTCCCGAAAACTCACCAACCAAGTCATTATTCTTATTAGAACTCTTCCTTTGCCAAACAAACCCCACCTCCTGATTAAAAAGGGGAGTGACGTCTACTCTACAGTCTTTATTATTCTCCATTCTTAGAAAACAACAAGAATGAATAGAATGACATACACACCAAGTGTAGTCAAAGCTGCAAATAATAAAACCCGCCGAAAAGACAGGTAGACTCTACATGTGACTCTCCAAGCACAGAACATAGAAGCCCCACCAAATCTAAAAAAGAACTTGAAACTAGTTCAAATTCTAATGAAAATATGGAACCTGCCCTCTAACAATAAATAACTCTAGGCCAAAAAGTACTCAAGTGAGAAAATAACAACTGGAGCAACACTCCTCGGATCCACCTCCTAAACTAAATGAAAAAAACCAATGAGGTGCCCAAGAATCAAGAACAGTCATGTAAGGATCCAATCCTCTTCCATTTGAATTCCTTCCTCCCAAAGGTAAGTCCCACTTGTCAGTCTACCATGAGTCAAGTTATTCATAAGAAGCCCAAAGACTGATAGTTTAATCCCCAGAAACCGATAATGGTAAATGGTCACACCATCAGAAGGTATTCAAGTTGACCTCCATAAGGGAAGGTAAATTGCCTAAACAATAGGTTCAGATACCAAAAAGAGTAAAGAATACCAGACCTGAGACACTCCCCAATACGAAATAAAAAAAAAAACTGACTACGGCAGAAGGCTGGTCTGTAGAGAGAAAAGGCTTAGCTAAATACAAGGTTGGTCCTCTTACACAACTAAACTCTCCATAAAAAATAGAGAGTTAATGTCTGGAAGCCAAACATCCCTTTGGCACACTCTTGTGGACGATGATCCGCCATTGGTGAAGCTTGGAAGTTCCCGCCCAGTTGCAAGTATCATTAAGTTGTTTTTTAATAATTAAAATTAATTTAATTTAATATTAAAGAAAAATTAAAAGAGCGTCGCCTAGACTCAATCGATGGTCTCAAACACCGGAATTGCCTTTGCGTTCTTGTTTTGTAAAGGTATGAAGCAAACCCGACTTCATATGAGATGTTGGGAAATCCAACAGTTCTTTATGGAGCGAACATTATGCTTTGAGAGGATCATATGAAATGCCTTCGGTAACAATCCGGATACAAGTAAATCTCTTTGAATGTAAGCGAGGCCATGCATTTGTATTTAGTTTAAGAAAATTGTCTTTATTTTTTCAGACTTTCAGGGTTAAAGATTCGAGCAAATGTAGCGATATATGAATTTAATAGTGTTGATGTGTTCTTTTTGCAAGCTTTTAATAGTTTTGATGTGTTCTTTTTTCAGACTTTCAGGGTTAAAGATTCGAGCAAATGCAACAATATATGAATTTAATAGTGCTGATGTTTTCTTTTTGCAGGATTTTAATAGTGTTGATGTGTTCTTTTTTCAGACTTTCAGGGTTAAAGATTCAATCAAATGCAATGATATATGAATTTAATAGTGCTGATGTGTTCTTTTTGCAGCAGGATTTTAATAGTGTTGATGTGTTCTTTTTGCAGGCTCCTAAAATAGGACAAAGTTAGAAGATTCGGGAGAGGAGGAAGATCCAACCCATTCGTATATGTGGTTAGAATTAGTTTATCAACGTTCTAGGATTAAATTTTTAGTTCAAATTAGGATTCTTTCAATGCTCTCGAATTTTCATCCGGATGCCTTGATGTAACCGTCGGGGTTTCATTGCAGTTGTTTTTTAATTTTTTTTTTGCCTAATTTAAAATGACAAATCTTCACTGTATTTGTGTAGGGTCTGCATCCTCCTCCTATCGACCTCAAGCGCTTCAATGACCAACCTGGTGACGAGCGCGTGAACGATGAACCTGGTGACGAGCGCGTGAGTGATGAACCTGGTGACGAGAGCGTTTAGTTTTCGTCACAATTCTTCGTGGCCCTGTAGGTTTTAGTAATTCAACATTCCTGTGGGGAATTCTTGAAAATCTTCATGAATTTTTATAGACTGGAGAAAATAGGGCATTTTAATAAAGAATTTTGCTTACACTAGTTTGATGGCTTTCTGGTTTCAAAAGCTATCGATTTTTTTTCTCGTTTTGGTTTAAAAGAACCTTTAGATCTTTCAATTCCTACAAAGAGTTCATGTTGTAGTTTTTCGACAATGGTTTCTGAAAAAAAATCCAGAAATTAAGCATGTTCTATTTTTTGTAATTGTGTGTATATCCCAGGCTCTATTGCCCAATGTGTAGGCTTTTTAGTTTCAAGGCTTGCGGTGGCACTATGTATATTATATTGAATACGCATATTCTTTTTGTTATCTAATTGCGGTTTATGCATCTCATAGTAAATATACAAATATTGTTTTTGCAAAAACATATGCCACAAGCCAATGGCTATAGGCAATTTTTTTTTGTCAACGATCCTCTCAGAGTCAAAGGTTAGTTGGAAACCTGTTGAACTTTTTTTGTTTTTTGGTTTGGATAAAGAGGAGGTCTACGGCTTTGCCTTTTTCGACATTCACAAACAGTTCAACTTGCCTTATGTTTTTTGGTTAGAAATGTGCTCTTAATCTGTCGGGCCAGTATTTTTAAATCATTGGTTAAGCACAACTGAGGGGGATTGTTTTCGTTAGAAATGTGTTCTTAATCTGTTTTTGGTTAGAAATGTTCTCTTAATCTGTCGGGCCGATATTTTTAAATTGTTTGTTAAGCACAAATCGGGGTTTTTTTTTTGTTAGAAATATGTTTTTAATCTGTTGGGCTAGTATTTTTATTTTTAATGGTTGGTTAAGAAACTACAACTACACCAATCTTTAACAATTTTTAACATGATTGAATTTTTGAGTGTCTTCCATACTAAAATCATTGAATTAAGCTAACATAAATTGACTCAACTTACGTTATGTTCAATCCTCTTTTAATAATAATGTTTTTGAAATAGAGTCGTAAATTTTAAGGTGAATATGAAAAACATGGCTCCACATCGAATCAAGTCCAGGATCAAACCCCCTCCGCCTCTCGTCCTCTTCGTAAATTAGTCCTAATTATGTGTCCTTTACTTGGTTTGAATATCCATATATACTAAAGAAAGCTCAAGTTCAATTTATATTTAAAACAATGTGAAGTAATTGGCATCTATTGATTTTTTCTTCTAATAATGATTATGAAAAGGCGATGGTTTGACTTCTTTTGCTATTCCCATGGTAATTTTTTTTTACCGTATCAAGCATGATCAATTTTTTTCTTCTAATGATGAATATGATGTGTTTTGGTATTTTCCATGTGTAAAGTTTTATGCACTTGTGGTTTAGTAGTTAGATGTGTGGTTAATAGGCTATATCTATGCTTTAAGGCTACCTTGTCGTTTTATGCTTATTCCTACGGTAATTATGGGTAACTTGTCCTTTTTTATTTATTTATCACAATGCAATATTTTATTTAAACAAGACGAGTTGAAACTAAATTCGTTATCATTAAGTTTCTTTTTAATAATTAAAATTAGATTAATTTAATATTAAAGAAAAATTAAAAATGAAATACATGGTTCTTTGAGTATGAGTTGATAAAGTTATTTTTAATTAATAAATATTTGGAATAGTTTCCTTATTTTTCTCAATTGATATAATTTTTTCTTTAGTTATATAATTTTAAAATTTTAACATAGTTTTCAATTTTATTTTTTTCATAAAATTTTAGTTATTAACGAGGATGATGGTTAATGTCATTAGGATATGAGTATTTTATAATTTTTATATCATATTTCAATCTCCACTTTTATATGATTCTGTATTAAAGTTTATGTATTGGGGTCCCCATATATCGAAAGAGTTTTAAGGGACGAGATAACATGTGATTTCCCCTATATGCCTTGAATCTTTAAATAGTGGGTTTGCTTTATGACTTATGTTTTTAGTTTTGGGTAATTGAATATCGAAAATCCAATTTATATATTAAATTTCTTGCTCTCATTCAAGCATTTGAGTCATAGAGTCTGATATATAGAGGTATTCTCTTGTGTTGGTGGATTGATCACTTGGGAGGTGCTACAAAAGCAAAACTTAAATGGACCATATTAGTGCTTCCTATTTCAAAGAGTAAAAGAAATAATTGTACATATAAGAATGATGTGTTCACATACAAAAGAGATCGAAACCCTTAAGAGAGGAACAAGATAGAAGATGGACTATTTATAGATGGATTAACATTGAAGCAAGGAACTTGGATTGTATTCACATTGCAAGATAAGTACACAACTGCAAAAGATGAATTAGGATTGGAGCAAAGAACTTGCATTGTATCCACACTCTTTTAAACAATATAAATTATCTTTTCAAGTTGAGAAAGAGAATTAATATTAAATTGCAATTATCTTTTTGAGTTGAAAAAGAGACTTAATATTATTGCTACAATTTTCTACTATACATTTAAAAAAATATGAAAAGCTATTGCTCCAAGTGGTTTTAATACACTTTTAAATATCTAACTATGTAATTTTATTTATTTATAATAAAATTAAAAAATATATGTAATTTTATTTATTTATAATAAAATTAAAAAATATATGTAATTTTATTTATTTTTCATAAAATTAAAAATATTTTTTCATATTATCTATTTTTAATAAAATAAAAAAATATATGTAATTTTATTTATTTTTAATAAAATTAAAAATAGTTTTTCATTGTTACAAAAGTGGACTCTATCAATAAGTGATCTGAGTTTTATGAAATTATTTTTTTAAGTTTCTCTTACTTTATTTTCTTACCGTAACGAGAATGATCGATTTTTTTCTTCTAGTAATGAATATGACGTGTTTTGGTGTTTTCCATGTAAAGTTTTATACACTCGTGTTTTTATGGTTAGATGTGTGGTTAATAGGTTATATGTATGCTTTAAGTTTGCTATGTCCTTTTTATGATTATCCCCATGATAATTATTGGTAACTTGTCCTTTTTATCACAATGTAGTATTCTATTTGAACAATGTTCAAATAGGATTTGAAATTAAATTGGTTATCATAAAATTGCTTTTAATGTGGTATTTTATTTAATTATTGGTAACTTGTCTTTTTTTATCACAATGTAATATTTTATCCTAAGAAATTATATTTTATCATAAAATTGTTTTGTAATGTCCTATTTTGTTTGAACAATAGGGGTTGAAATTAAATTGGTTATCATAAAATTGCTTTATAATAATTAAAATTTAGTTAATTTTTATGTTAAGATAAATTGTTATATTTTATTTGTGTCAAATAATATGAATGAAAAAATTATTTAAAAAATAATATTAAAGAAAAATGAAGGATGAAATACATGGTTAAAGTTACTTTTATTCTCGGTGCTAGGGTTTGACAATTATTATCTTGGAATCGCCTATCAGCTGGATGTATTGAATGTCTAACTGCTTTTCTATGAAAAACGAAGCCCAAGCGCCCAACAATTCATCTTTAGTATTTGTTCCAGCTCCACCATTAAAATGCCACCTATATTTGGTCATGTCTCTACAAAAAATGGTGTCACCTGCCCCACAGTTAGTACCTCTCTCAACTGAAGCATCGTCAAAGAAATCCATTGAATAACCATTTATCCTGAAGATAGAGTTCACTCTTAAACCTTTGGGTAACTATTTAGTACCAATGGGAAGGTTCCCGAGCATACTTAAAGTCCTGTGGACTACTGACCAAGTAGAAGGCCCTTTACCTTCAAATAACAGATTGTTGCCTTGGAGCCAAATATGCCAACAAAATAACGTTGGAAGTCTTTTACCAATGCCTTGTTACCAACCCAATCTTCCATGCAATGATTAATGGAAATACCGGTCCAAGTATAATTTAAATTTTGTAGCTGTGCACACTTAGCCCAAACCGAAACAGCAAAGAACAATGAATAAAAAGGTGGACTATATCTTCGGAATTTTGATTACATAGCAGGCAAATG
This sequence comes from Picea mariana, assembly GCA_032191745.1. NCBI lineage: Eukaryota > Viridiplantae > Streptophyta > Pinopsida > Pinales > Pinaceae > Picea > Picea mariana. The sequence goes on along the minus strand of JASDQU010437710.1, from coordinate 1,109 downwards.
CCCAACCCATGCCACCCTTTCGATTGAAGTTTGTCCCAGGTTGTCAATCTGCCCTCCATCGCCACCCAGAAAAATAAATTAATCTTCAAAGGGAACCCCCATTTCCAGACGTTTTTCTTCCATCCCTGACAGATTAGAAGGTTCAGAGTTGGGATGATGGCAGCATAACAGTTCTTCACCATGAAGGTTCCTGAGAAATCACCCCCTATCCAAATACTAGAATTGTTTCTTCTTGTAAGAAGAGAGACCCCTGCCTTTTTTAAATATGTTGTGTAAGCGTTCCATTCAGCTGCAAGGACCCCAACTAATCCCAAATCAACGCTGCTCCTCCATAAATCTGCACGTGTCCCAAGAGACTGATAAATGGAAACTTGTGACAGCATAAAAGTCTGAATGGAATTCAAGAATGTAACAAGCTCTGAATTAAGGATGGATCGGCTGCCTATACCAAGAATTTTGTCCTTGAAAATGGTGATGAGTCTGTCGTCTCTAGGGTTCCAACTAAGACATTGGAAGATAATAGGAAGAGAACGTAAAAAACTAGCCCACATTTGAGAGACAGATCGACAGTTATAGGAGGGACTTCTGAGCCAGCTAATGATAGAAGTGTTATGAATGTACTTATCAAATAATACATGCTGCCAAATACTTCTCTGTGTTAACACTCTCCATAGTGTTGCCGAAATCAATGCCAGATTAAAATCAAATGGATTGAGGAACCCCAAACCCCCATTTCGTTTTGGTCTAAACAAAATCTCCCACCTGCAGAGATGAAAATGGAAAGAATCTAATTTCCCATTCCATAAATATTGAAACATGAGTTTATGAATCTTGTTTAGGATGGTACGAGGTAGAGTCTACATTGACATCCAAAAACCTAACTGGCCTTCCAGCACAGATTTGATCAAGATGTATCTTCCCCCTAGAGAGAGCCACCTGTTATACCATCCTGAAATTTTTTGAGAAATTTTTGTAACCAACCAGCGCCAATCAACAACTCTATGAGGGCCTGTTTTTAAAAAATACCGCAGGTATTTAAATCCAATTGCTAGAGTATTGAAAGTAAAGGGCAGAAGGGATTTAAATGGAGTCAAGTCAAATTTCGCAAG
>JASDQU010437709.1:88990-103368 GCA_032191745.1 Picea mariana | reverse complement strand
ACTTCCGTCCCGTAGCTATTCTGCAGCCTATCCCTATCACCCCTGACACAACCGGTCACCTCTGCACCCTTGTCGTCCACCTCCATAAATAACCAACATAACCCCTCATTAAGTCGTACGATTTCAAAATCCCCTCTTAAAAATAAAAAATAAAAATTATTCATTTATAAATCATTAAATATTTTTAAAGGTAATCATATAAAGTATTAAAACTTTAACTTTAATATTTAAACTTTATATTAAAGTTGATTTAAGGGTATCCTAAAACCCTTAAGCAAAAAAAATGAGTATATGTAAACAAGGAGGCATTATATTTTTAAAGGTTCCCTGAGTTACATAAAGTGAAGAAGAGTAATATATATATATATATATATATATATATATATATATATATATTTAAAAAATAAATAAAAATGGAGTTTTGTGGTAAAAAACAAGGAAGATTTCCCTCTACTTATAAAAAATATGTGGATCCCTTATTAAATGTTAATGGGATTATTCAGGGAAAGAATATCAACTTCGCTATTTGCCCGACTGCTAGGAAAAATCACATTAACACTGGCCTGGCAAACCAATTAATGGTTTTTGAGTCAAATATAATTGAAAATGACATGTGTCTTTCCAATGAGAAATATGACATTAAGAACCTACAATTGTCTATGGGCGATTACAAATTCATAGCTCAATTCAATGTCGTGTCAATCTATGAAGACACTATTGATATAATTCTAGGGTCAACTTGGGTAGATACATTAGGTACTTTTATTTTCAACACAAGGAGAAAGTTTTTAACATTTTCTTATAAGAAGAAGAAATTCAAATTACAGGACGCTACAATGAAGTCAATTTCAGAAGCTCCATCATCAGAAGACTTGAAGGACATCTCATAAGTGATCCTTCCAAATAACCAGAAGTCAATAAAAAAGTTGCAATATCGACAAGAAGAATGTGACAAAATCATCATTGAAAAAGACGAAGAGATTTCTCGCCTAAGAAATCATAATCAAAAAATACTTGCAAAAATCATGAAATCCAAGGAGAAGAAGTGGTGTTTTCAAAAGTTCGAACAAGAAAATCAAGGTCTCAAAGAGAAATTAACTGAAAAAGAGGAAGATAGCTCCTGCCTAAGGAACCTTAATTAGAATTTACTAGAACAAATTAAAATCTTAAAGGATGAAAGAAAAAAGAATCTAGAATCAAAAAATAAAGTAAACAAATCAGAAGATGAAGAAGAAAATTCACGCCTAAGGGTTCATAATCAAGATTTATTAACTCAGGTTAAAAAGTTGAAGTATGATAAGAAGACTATACAAGAAAAGCTAGATCACAAAACATCATTAGTCGATAAGGAAACAATGACAGACCCAATGAACCTTACAACTCAAAAGGAGGCAAATCCAGCTGATGTAAAGAAGTTTTCAAATGTCGAGGTACAAACAAGCCAGAGATATCAAGAAGACTCAATTCCAAAATTTAATCAACAAAAAACTACAAGTATACGAAGTAAGGATCAAGTTGCAAGGATGCCTTATCAACATCCTAATCACAAAAATCGATACTTTAGCCAATCCTTGTATCAACAGAAACAAATGACCAGTATGTTGAAGAATATTACTTTAGCTACAAGTGATTCTCAAAATAGAAGTTATCATGGGAGTCGAAATACATCAAGTTCTTTCCAAGAACCCTATAAACTCCCCATGTAGAAGATCGAATTGGGATGGGCAGGATCCTTTACAATGCGACAGTTCTGCTCAACACTTAAAATATCCTATCGTTTCAGGTCCTCAACGATTACTAAGTCAATAATGAAGAAGCCTGCGACAGTAGTTACAAGCTAGAGCAATAGATAAGTCTTCCATAAAGTATGATTTGAGGACAAAGCATTTTTAAGGGGAAGGCAATGTTATGAACATAAATATACATATAAATAGATATTTATAACATAATAACTAATTAATAAATAATAATTATTAATAATGAAAGGGCATGTCTCTAAGGACATGACTATTGGTTAAGGGCACCCATGCGTGGGTATATAAACAAGCCCTCATTCTCAATTGTATATCATCTTATCTTATATCTTACTATTCATTCTTATTACATATATATTTGTCCATATGGATTTGATTACTATATTCCAGATATTTTGGATTATTTGTGCATGACAAACTTTGTTCGTCTAGTGCACTCTAGCCTAGTGAACTTCCAATACCAAAAGTACCAATCCAGATTTGCGCAAGTTCAGTTTCAAGGGGGAAAATTTGGATTTTTTGAAATCAGACTGCTCCAGCCTACTTGCCTCAACCCAACGCATCTAGTCCCTGGATTAGAATTCCAAAATTTGAAAGTTGAAAAATTAGGGTTTCCTCATAAAACCCTAAGTTGCAGTTGCAGCTACGGTTGCAGTATCAGTATCAGTTGCAATTGCAGTGCCAGTTCCTTCATACTAGTTGCAACACCAGTTGTAGTGCCAACACCAGCTGTAGTACCCATTGCAGTGAAAGTTTTTTTGAAGAGTTCGGGCTGTTGTTAAATATTGTCCTAGTGCACCTTACCCTAGCAAGATACTATAAGAGGTATGCACTTACATATGGCTAAAATGTATCATTCTAAAGGGTACTTGCAGGAGAAAGGATCTTTTGACAATCATAGATCCAGAAGGATCTAAGATCCAACACATTCAGAGGAATAATGTACCCATGTTTGATTATATTGATATGGATCTATTTGTTATGACATCATTATGAACATCTAGGTTGTATGTTGAAGTTATGACCATCATACTAACCCTTGGTCAAAATTAAAGTCAAGGTATTAGAATGAGATTAGAGTTTATTCGCTAACTTAGATTTATGTCAAGAAAGAACTTGTCATATCGAGTTAATGAGACTTGGAAGAAAAAAAACACACTCATTCTTGAGGACAAGACTCCAAGTTCCAGGTTTGATTGATTAAGTTGATAAGATTCAAAGCTGCACATGACAAGTTTGATAACTACCTCATTACAAGTAAACACTATAGTTGAGGCAACATTATTTGAAAAATATTATACTTGGTAGCATGTGAGCATATTGAGATAAATTCTTATTGTAATCATTTACCAGATACAACTAACATCTCCTCTGGGAGAAAATTCTTGTTTTGGTTCCAGATTACCATGGAGGAATAATTGATCAGAACAACAAAAGAGTGTTGCTCTCATTTCGTATTGTATTTCTTACTTTTGACCATTGTTTTAGGCAGATCATAAGTGATAGCTTAAAAGGAGCTACTGTGACGATTGTTCTCGCTATTGTTTTATTATTATTTTAAAGAGTATTATTTTTGTTTGTTGTTCTTGTTCCGGGTAGGTCACAGGTGCCCTAAGGAAGCTATAGTGACGACTGCAGGCGAAGACATATTAGACGAGACATGAAGCAGATTACGTACATGATTGTATACATTCATGTACCAAAGAAGATGAAGAAGGATATATTTTTGAGATACAGAGTATCTCATATGGAGATTGATTGTAATGAGCAGAAGGCTCCAAATATGATAGAACGTTAAGTAGACTTGATCAATGGATAATGAAGCCACCTTGATAGGAAGCAGGATTCGTTTGAATTCTGACTCAACTTTTTATATTAAAACTTGGTATTCAACACCAACTATATCTTGTAGAGACTATGAAGTCCTTGTAGACTCAAAAGAAATCAAGAACAGCGTGAGTTTGATCTTAGAAAGGATTAGATGGGAAGATTCCCTTGTTTCAGTGACATAGGAGGTAGCCTGTTAGAAGGATTGGGATATGGATTTTTCCGTGAGACTAGAAGGGAAGTCAGTATTGACTTCTAAGATTGATCTAACAGATCAAACATGTTGCAGAGAATAGTATAAAGATGTACAAAGCCTGATTTGTGTCCAAAGGATTCTCCTAGCAAGAGGGAGAAGACTATGATGAGACACTTACTCCAGTAATCAAAGAAATAATTCTAGTATTCGTAAAGACAACCAAAACAACCATGATTAAAAAAAAGTATGATATTCAGGGGGATCAATCCCTATATTTGAGATTGAGTTCCAGTTGATGCATTACATTAGTCGGGCCATGGAGACGTGACTACAATATCAGATAGACTTACCTCCATCAAAGAAGAAGAGCTAATTTCAATATTAGTTATTGATCCACTCTCAGTTTCAGATGAAGTTGTTTTTGTGATAAAGTAGAGGAGCTACTCTCAAAGTTCGACAACTACAGTGATTCTCAGCTTCAGAGAAGCTACAGGTGTAGAGTACCAGTCCCATAAGAACAATTGTAGAGAAAGTAGAGGACATGCTCTCATACAGTGAGACAGATAGTGCTTTGCAGAAATCACATAAAGCTAGCACATGATTGTGCAGATTAAGTTGCAACTGAACAAGTGTACCAGGTTGGTACAATGTGATGTGAAAAATTGGTTTGAAGTTGAAGATAGAAAGACTCATATTTGCAGGTTGAAGAAAGATCTGTATGGGTTGAAGCAAGCTCCTAGAGCTTGATAGGCATAATTGACAGTTCCCTGATGAGCTTGGGTTTTACCAAGAGTAAAGTTGATTCTAACCTTTACTTCAAGGTTATGAATAATGATCCATTTATATTGCTACTGTATGTAGATGACTTATTCTTAACTGGAGAAGAAAAACTCATAACAGATTGTAAGAAGAAGCTTGTTGCAGAGTTTGAGATGAAAGACCTAGGCCTAATGTATTATTTCTTAGGTCTTGAAGTTTGGTAGAGCCCAGAGAAGATCTTCCTTAACCAAGAGAAGTATGCAATTGAAATACTGAAGAGGTTTGACATGTTGGAATGCAAAGCCATGAATACACCCATGGAAACAAAGTTGAAGCTCTTTGTTGATACTTTGTCTGAATTAGTTGATGCTACTTTGTACAAAAAGATTGTTGGTTTGTTGATGTATCTGATGAATACCAGGCCATATATATGTTTTGTTGTGAACACCTTGAGTTAGAATCCGATAGAGCCCAGACGTGTTCACCTTGTTGCTGCAAAAAATGTGATGAGATACCTTAAGGGTACGTTGGACTTTAGTCTATGTTATACTGGAGATCATGACTTCGAATTGGTTGGTTATACTGATTCAGATTGGTCTGGAAGTGTTTCTGATAGAAAGAGCACTTCAAGATGTTGTTTCAGTCTTGGGTCAGCCATGACTTCATGGAAGAGTAGAAAGAAATCCATTATTGCTCTCAGCATAGAAGAAGCGGAATGCATTGCTGCATGTTCTGCTAGTTGTGAGGCCATATGGCTTCGGAAGTTGTTGACAGGTCTATTCGATCTGGAGATGGAAGCCACCGTGATTCTATGTGATAACTAGAGTTGCATAAAGATGACGGAGAACCATGTGTTCCGTGATAAGTCGAAGCACATAGAGATCTGGTATCACTACATTCGTGATATGGTGAAGAGAGGCGCTGTAAAGCTCCAATATGTTGGCACATATGAGAAGGTTGCAGATGTGTTGACCAAGCCTATGTCTTGTGTGAAGTTTGAGCACTTTCGAGACAAGCTTGGTGTTGTCCCAAAGGACCTCCCTTGAAAGGGGGAGTGATACTATGGTATCCTAACCAACAACGAGTAGCTCCGTTAGGATTTTATATCCTAGGGGATTGATCATCCCTGGGAAGATCTCAAAGGTCCGGTAAGAATGATTTGCCAGAGTACTTGTGCATGTATATGCCAGTTGTGGTCAGTAGTGGTAGCTCCGTTAGGATTTTATAATCCTAGGGAATCTTATGATTCCTGGGCAGATCTCGAAGGTCCTATAAGGACAGTCTGTCAGAGTACCACATGGTAGCTCCGTTAGGATTTTACATCCTACAGAATCTTATGATTCCTGGGTAGATCTCGAAGGTCTAGTAAGGATGGTCTATCAAAGTACCACAAAATGTTGTTGTTGCACCTGCCTCATTTTGTTGCTATATGATGATGATGTTGTTATCTCAGCCTTGTGCTGATGATGTTGGTGTTTCATCCTTGTGTTGTTGTTGATAATGATGTATCAACCTCGTGTTGTTGTTGATGATGTTGTATCAGCCGCGTGCTGTTGCTGATGATGTTGTACTAACCACATGCTACTAATAATGGTGTTGATGATGTTGTTGCTTTAGCGTTATGTTAATTGATGTTGATGCAGATGATGATGATGATGTTATTTCCAGCTCCATGTTGTGAACGATGATATTATTGATGATGAGAAAAACTTCCGGTGATTTATAGATATTCCAGTCAATGTTCCAGATGTTGATGATGTTGTTCCCCCCACTCTCTCCTGATGATGTTGTAGAATACCCTTATTGTTAAGGGGGGGTGTTGAAATATTGTAACTATGAAAAATATTCTAATTATTATTGAGTTATTATCATGTAGATCAAATCCCCTTTTGTGGATTGATCATGTTGGGACTTATGTATGACCAAATCCCATTTTGTGGATTGGTCAAACCCTAGTTAAATGGTGGTATTTGAGACGTCGACCCCTAGGGATAATTAAAGTAGTTTTAACCACTAGTTGGAGAAGTCGGCCCTGCTTGGTGAAGAGACATAACCCTAGCGCCCCTCAACTAGTATAAATAAGAGAGGAAGGTGCCTCATTCACTCACTCACTCAAGTCACTCATCTAGTGCACAATTTTTGGAGGTAGATGCAGTTGCAAGAAGGAGGAGAGAGAGGCACATTGATCAGTCTTGGATATTCTCTAGTGTTTTGGTCTTTAGTCTTGGCATTGTATTGACAATCTATATTAATGAATTTTTTGTTGGGTTTTCTCCTCCATGAGGGTTTCCCAAGATAAAATGGTGTGTACCTTGTGATTGTGTTTCTTTCAGTGATCCTGCTTATGCTATTATTGTCTAGTAAATTGAAGAGAACTTAATAGTAGCTCTAAATTTAATAGTTAGATCAGATCTGCACTATTTGGACATAAAGGTGAACTTACTAACACGGTATGTCGCAGTAGAAATTTGAAGGTTATGAGTTGAGAGAGGATGGGATCCTCATGTATAGATGCAGAGTCTATGTGCCAAATGATCAGTAGTTGAAGAGCTGGATATTGTCAGAGATGCATAAGGTTTCTTATGTGAGACATCCATGTTACCCAAAAACAATTGTCACAGTCAAGAAACAATACTTTTGGCCAGGTATGAAAAAGGAAGTTGTTGATTTTATTGCTAGATGTCTCAAATGTCAGAAGGTCAAGGTTGAGCACATACATCCAACTGGTTTGCTACAACCTTTGCCTATTCCTGAATGTAAGGGGAAATTTGTGATCATGGAATTCATAACTAAGTTGCCTAGGTCTGCTAAGCAACATGATTCTATTATAGTGGTAGTAGACAAGCTTACGAAAGCTTCCCATTTTATTCCAGTGAAATCAACGCACAAGGCAATTGACATTGTTGAGATATACATACGAGAAGTTGCTAAACTACAAGGTGTACCTTGTGATTGCGTTTCTCTCAATGATCCTGCTTATGCTATTATTGTCTAGTAAATTGAAAAGAACTTAATAGTAGCTCTAAATTTAACAGTCAGATCAGATCTGCGCTATCTGGACATAAAGACGAACTTACAACACGGTATGTTGCAGTAGAAATTTGAAGGTTATGAGTTGAGAGAGGATGGGATCCTCATGTATAGACGCAGAGTCTATGAGCCAAATGATCAAGAGTTGAAGAGTCAGATATTGTCAAAGATGCATAAGGTTTCTTATGCGAGACATCCATGTTACCAAAAAACAATTGTCACTGTCAATAAACAATACTTTTGGCCAAGTATGAAAAATGAAGTTGTCGATTTTATTGCTAGATGTCTCAAATGTCAGAAGGTCAAGGTTGAGCACATCATCCAACTGGTTTGCTACAACCTTTGCCCATTCTTGAATGTAAGGGGCAATTTGTGACCATGGAATTCATAACTAAGTTGCCTAGGACTACTAAGCAACATGATTCTATTATGGTGGTAGTAGACAAGCTTACAAAAGCTTCCCATTTTATTCCAGTGAAGTTAGCGCACAAGGCAGTTGACATTGTTGAGATATACATATGAGAAGTTGCTAAACTACATGGTGTACCTAACACAATTGTGTCTGACAGAGATTCCAAGTTCACCTCGAACTTTGGAAACGACTATCCAAAGGATTTGGAACAAATATGAACTTTAGCACAACCTATCACCCTGAGTCATATGGACAAACAAAGAGAGTAAACCGGGGGATTGAAGACATGTTGAGGATGTATGTGATGGATAAGCCATCAAAGACTACCTTCATTTGGTACAATTTGCTTACAACAATGGGTATCAAGCATCTTTAAAGATGAGCCCATTTGAAACACTTTATGGTAGAAAGTGCAACACACCAATGAGTTGGGAAAACCCAGCAGACCGTGCAGTAGTTGGGACAAATTTTCTCCGAGAAATGGAGCAGATGGTAAAGATAAGGTAGAATCTAAAGGTTTCCTAAGACAGGCAGAAAAGCTGCGCAGATAAAGGCAGAACCCACAAAGAGTTTAAAGTGGGTGATCATGTGTTTTTGAAAGTGAAGGTCAGACATAGTTCCTTGAAGTTGGGAAAGTGTTCTAAGTTAGCAACGTGCTATTGTGGGCCATTTGAAATCCTTAAAAGGATTGGTCCCGTCGCTTATATGCTTGCATTTCCCATGTCCTTGTGTATTCATAATGTTTCCACGTGTCATTGCTTAAGAAGTACGTACCTGATGCTAATCATATTATTGATTGGAATGTGATTCATGTGGAGTCAGAAGACAAATTTCAAGTTCGATCGGTTTGCATATTGGATCGAAAAATCAAGCAGCTCCGAAATCGAGCCATGGAGTTGATAAAGGTTCAATGGATTTGGTACAATCCCGAGGATGCAACCTGGGAGTGCGAGAATGCTATGCGGGTAGAGTATCCACATATTTTTGAAATTGTGTATGTACATGTGTATATGATGCACTGAGGACAATGCATAAATAAGGGGAAGGGGAATGTAATGTCCTTGATCCAGACCCTTTGTAATTGTACATATAGGCTGGTGAGCCGTTGTTACTAATTGTAAATGTAAATGTGCATTTAGGTTGGTGAGTTGTTGGCACTAATTTTTGGTGTTGCACGCACTTGAGTAGTGCACAGAGTATTGTATCAAAGACAGGGTGCACACATTTCATAGTGTTGCACGCACCTGAGCAATTGCACACGTTTCATAGGGTTGCGTGCACTTGGGTAAGTGCGCGATAATGACCTAGGATTGCACACAGACCTGATATATATATGTGTATATGTATTACAGAAGGAGAGTTTGTGTGAGTATGAGATTGGTGACACAGAACACATATAGGCTAGTGCGCCTATCCATGTCATTATACTCAGTTATTAATATAATATTACATCACTGCGCGTAGATAGACTCAAACAAAAAGAGATGGGGGGTGACTCCACTAGAAAAGGGAAAAAGGGGTGAGATGTAAATCTTAGGGAATATTTTATAATATTTCCGAAAAAGTGTAATGTTAGATAATTGTTTTATCCTAAATTCTCGAGGGGAGGGGACATGCCACCAAGTGGCTTAAAGCTACTTCTGAAGGTGACAAGTGTCAAGTTGAAGGCATGCAATTATATTGCTGGCCTTAGTATATTTTGGGAATCATTGCATTATTATCCATTATTTGGAGGGGATTCATGTTTTCCAGGCTCTTGCGAGCAGAAGGGGATCAAACTGTATGGTAAATTCAATTTTTACCTTATCTGCACATAGAAGCTTGTGGGGTTGTAATCATAGTTTATTGTTGAAGAGACGGGTTGTCAGGCATGTGAGCAGTCTCTATGGGTGAGAGACTGGTTGTTGAGAAATGGGTTTTCAGACCTGTGAGCATACTCTCCAGGAGAGAGTTTTGCTGAGAGTTGTTCCCTGGTGCACTGAGAATTAGTCACAGGGCTTAGAGACTTCATGTCGGACCTGTTGTTGGTAACCCTGGAAGGGAAGTGGGGCAGCCAAGGGATCGTTGTTTAGAGAAGGGGTACACTGGGTGTGACAAGTGCATGGGGAATGAGAGATTGTGGGCTAGTTGCAGTAGCGGGCACTTAGGACTGAGCAATTCTATTGAGTATTAGACCTTAGTCTGTCACTAGGAACCTTTTTGCCCCGATGGAGTTACGCCCCAACTTGGGTGTGACCTGTTGCTAAAATCTTATGAGCAACAAAGTCTATGGCTGGGAGGAACATCTGAGTTATGCACACAATTGGTGACTTTCATAAAAAGTAAGTGTTCTTTATGTGTTTGTCTTGTTTACTGTGTGCATATTTTTCTATGCTTGATATGGATTAATTCTTGTATGTAGTCACATATAAGTAATTGTTGTTATTTTGTTTAATGTTGTTTGCACATGTAAGTATGGTGCTTATAGCCTGTATTTGTAGTTGTGCATGAGTATGTCAATTAATGATAGCCTTTCCTGTTAAGTTAATCTTGTGATTTTGGTTATGAGTCTTCAAGAAGAGGATTGGGTAGTTGGGTGCATAGGAGGGTGGAATTTGTGTGTGTGTTCAAGGAAATAGACTCTGCACACAACAAAATCAGAATTGACGCATGATGCCAAGATGGTTGTGCACACAGTTGTGTTGTGTGATCAGTATGTTGGGGCACACAATTATTGAGTTACTACCGCTGCTTAAGGTTGTGTTAAAAGGAAAATGTTGCTTATGTTGTTATAAGTTATGTGGCATGACTCAAGTTTGGGTTGAGCACATTACTTCAAGTGATATTGCGCGGATTTGTGTTTAGAGTAGAATCTATGCAATTAAATTTTAGAGTAACATTGCTCACTAGTATGCTAGTGATATTACAATTTGGTTGACTCAGAGCTACAAAAGTTGAGGTTGTATGATGTGTCTCAGCCTGGGGTGGCTGGGGATGTTACAAGGTTCTAGGCTCAATCGTTTTCAAGAACACATGGTTGATTTGGAACACTATGGAAGAGTTGGTCCATTGGAATTAGGAAGGTAGCAGGGCAAGTTAAGATTTAGCATGCAACTCCATTTGGAGATGGAGGTTGTAGGGTTAATGCATTGCAAAGATGCCTCATTTGTAAGCATGTAGGTTGAACAAGGAATGCATTTTCTTATGGGAAGATTTGTGGGATTCAACTTCATTTCCTAAAAGAATTGGCGCCCTCTGGCTCATGAGTATGGATTGATTTCCCCTACCCATTTATCAATCATGGAATTGAAACGGTTCATCTTGAAGACATATTTTCAAAATGAAAATCAAGATGCTTGGGCCTTTTTGGAGGGATTGGGGATGGACCTTTGGTCACCCATCATAGTAGTATGATTCCAAACCATTGTATTTGGTATTGCATTGGCACATCCGCTTCCTTGGGTTCTCAATGTGAGATGAATGTCCTTTGACATGGTAGATAGATGGGTTTGCAGAGTTCATAGTGGGTGGTCCATTCAACTTTCCTATAAACTCAAAGCTTTTCCTGGTTAATGTTGTATCAAGAAATTCCATCCAAGGCCTGTTTGGACAAGAGTGAGCTCTTTGAAAACCTTTTCCCTATTTTCCATTGCTTGAAGATAGTCAAACACTGTCAATACACTCAGAGTCGCTAGAGGTATTTATAGAATCAATATTTAATTTTTCTTCGAGGTAAGGTTCATTAGGATGCTATGTTGTTTGGAAATTGTCGATCCCTAGTTCATTCCGTCTTCCCATGGATCTTGAGGATATCAATCTTATTCATTCTTTGGAATATCACGTGCAAATTTGTTTTCGAGTAATAGGCTAGTTCATTATCTATTTTTTGTACTTTGTGGCATGATGAGGTACATGCCATCAGAGCCTAGCTAAGGGCACATTGTTGATCAAGGATGCCCAATCTTTAGAGCCCCTACCTTCTTTTTATTCTACTTTTGTTCTGGTCATATTCTGGAAGAGGTTATGATATTCATTGTATACACCCTTATTTTGATTTTCAGTTTGTAAATATTTTTCTGTGAATACAAGACATTTWWMAAAAAAACAGTGACAATTAATCATAGTTACAGTCACAATACATTCTCCTATGAAGTTCCCACAATCACTTCTTTCGCTGTGGTCCTGCCACTAACTAAATATTAACTAAAGCCAACTTAGCATTAACAACTAACATAACACTACATGTACCATCATTGAATGCTAGCCTGCATTAACATTTAACGTTTACTAAATAACATAATTTTTATATAGTAGATTTTTCTCTTTGGAGCATATCCCTATCTTGGAGTAGACTCATTTGACATCCCTTAAAATTTGGTGGATCTCTTCATAGGTACATTGTTGTATACATGGTGTTTGGATCACTATAATTGTAAGTGGCATTTGCGAGATCGAGCACTTTCCCTAAGTTGGACAAGCTGAAATAATTTGCAAATATATGTTTTTAAACTTCAATTAACATGAATTAACTTGTTAAATTGACAAACATACTATAATTGTGAGAATTGATGAATTGGAATCATTCTGCATTAAAACTTTATCATGCTTCCCTTGMGCCTTTGTCAAAGAGTACTAATTCTAAAATTTGTCAACTATTTTTTTTTTCCCAAATAGTTTTATTCATTGCATCTCTAAGTTGACCATCCATCACATGAATGTTTTAAATTGGCCCAAATCCATTTTGGTTCACTTTAGGTGAATGTTCTCAAAAWGGTGGTCAGCGAATGCTTTSCTACCTAACATCATTATGTGTATAAAATTTTTACAGTTTATAAGGCTGATATTTGGTTCYTTTGAACCATGTTATATAAAAATTATATAATAAAATTGATATCATTACAATACAACTGAACAGAGCMAGCTTGAAATCAGTGTTCATAGACATTTCAAATAGTTCATATTAATACAAGCTCTTTTATTGGAGCAAGAGGCTAATGCGGTSCAAATTTTTGGTGTACATTGTACAACTATCTTTTGTTACGACATGATTTKAAGAGCCATCTTGACTCTATTATACAAACTTCAAATCTTGAAACAATTAAGTTTCCTTACATCAGTCCAAAGCCTTGCGAATTATTGATTGCTATCAATAACCGATCCTTCAGCTGTAAWATAAAACAAATCCATGCAYGTTTCTCAGTCATATGTCTAAAAGGCTTAAGAAGATATCAAAGACTTACGCATGCAGGTCAATATTCCCCTTGGCAACAAAAAATATATATCTGTTATATAAACTTGCTTCACAGAATTAATGTAAAGATGATGCATATACCTTCTCTTTATTCTCATATTCAGGCAGCAACAAATGATTAAAACAAGTATGAGCACTGGGTAGCCTGTCGGAATGTGAACCTGAGACGTCCAATACCAAAAGATAATTAGAGACAGGAATAGGTATTTAACAGATAAGCCAAGTGATTTCCATGTCAACTTCATTAGATAAGAATTTCCTATGTTTCAAGATGACTGTTTTTCCCCATTCACATAGTTTCAAGCATCAACCATAATTCAAGAAATTCATGAGAAGTAGGCTCCTTTAGTTGATTCAGGTTCCCTCAAATACAAGTCTAATGTAGATTAACGATGTTGCACAAGTTTCCGGAACATGGGTATGGGTGTCATAAACATTGGGTATAGGTGTCCTAAGCTTTTCTCAACTTTGCAAGAAATGGCAGGTTGGGAGTCACAAAAAAATATACATTTAAAGAACACTAAAATATAAAAAGAAGTAAAAACATATATGGAAAAGGGGAAATTTTTGAAATTGAAAATACATAGGAATGCTTGGTGACATTCGGACAATGCCAAACAAATGAAAACAAACAAACTTATGGTTATCAAAATGAAAACAAAGACAAAAAAGAAAGACAATATAGCACAATAAATAATAAAACAAGTCAGATTGTAGTTGATGGTTGCGGTGAATTGCAGATGACTGATCCACGTCTTCAGTGTTATCCCCTATCCTACGGATAACTAAGGAGATCATGTCTCGAGGCCCACAGGTCCCAAACATGATGTGCCGAGGGCCGGATGACTTGAGCATGGCCCCGGAGGGCCCCTCTTTTCTTCAGTGCAGCCCATTTATCAGCAGCAACAATATCCATCCCACCGGCCTGGTCCTGAAGTAGCAGTGAGTCTTGCTCCATGAGGTGACGAGTTCGGGTATCATGGTATGTGTCACTCTGATTATTGAGGCACTTGAATATGTTGCACTGAATTCTCCTTCATTTCATAACGTTTTCTTGGAAATTATGCTCTTTAACTTGTTCATACCTGGAAGGGTGCCATGATGCCCTAGTAAGTTAATCTCCCTTTAGGATGGGTTACCACTGGGTGGGTCTATGAAAGGTCATCATCC
>JASDQU010437709.1:75200-88970 GCA_032191745.1 Picea mariana | reverse complement strand
GTTGTTAGACGTAAAGCGAGATGATGATATTACTTGCTTCTGACCTAGTTGTTAGACGTAAAGCAAGATGTGACTGACACTGAGCTACCAGCTTAACCGCTGTGACATTGAGCTAGTGTAGTACTGTGATGTGCCAGCCTAGTGCTGTGATGAGGTATCATTTTTACTGATACATGTTTTATGCAGATGATGATAGCATTCTTTCGAGAATGATGATGCTGCTGATGAAGAAAACTTCCGTTGACTCGTAAATGTGCTAGACAATGGTTCAAGATGATATTGACGATACTGTCCTCGAGATGCCACTGATGATGCAGACCTCTCTCGCCTGATGCTGATGAAGAATACCCTTCTTATTAAGGGGGAGTGTTGAAATAATGTAACTGCGAAGAGCATTCTTATTATTATTTTGTTATTGGATTAAATCCCCATTGTGGATTAATCATGTCATTATTATTATTGGATTAAATCTCCATTGTGGATTAATCATGTCATTATCATTATTATTATTATTGGATTAATCCCCATTGAGGATTAATCATGTCGGTAATTGGATAAGGACCAAATCCCCTTTTGCGGATTGGTCATCGGACAATTACAAAGTGCAGAATAAGAAGTCGGCCCCAGCAGTTATAATGGAAGACCCGAAATTAATTAAACGTGGGTTTACCCACCCAGAGTGAGAGGTCGGCCCTGCCAGATGGTGACTCTTCACACGTGCCAGATTGATATAAATAAGAGGCTAGCGCCTCACTTCTTACACACACTTCACTTGCTCATTATCTTATGAGGCAAGCTGCAATTAGAAGTTGGAGAGAGGAGAAGAAGGGTGGCGCATCTCTTGGGGAGGACTTTCTGTATTGGTTTGAGTTATCTCTTGAACATTGTACAAGCTATTTATGATAAGGAAGTTTTTGCTAGGTTTTCTTCCCCTAGAGGGTTTCCCAAGATAAATGTTGTGTCTCTTTTGAATGTGTATTTCTCAGTGATCTTGTTCTTATTATGCTCTTATCTTATGAAATGCAAAGAACTATAATAATGGCATAAACATTAACAATTTTGTCCCAACTCGAAAGATAAGGTCAAAAAAGGAAAGTATAAGAGACATCATGCTCATGTCGCAGAAGATGACGAACCTGATCAAAAGTCAGCGAAATGAGATGATTTAAGTGAAGAGTATGTTTTGATTTCAGCTCTTACTGAAACAGTCACCCATGGAAGTGACACATGGCTCATTGACAGTGGTGCCTCCAAGCACATGACCGGATATAAGAAATCATTCTCAAATCTAATCCAGAAGGATTCACCTCATAAGGTGAAACTAGGCGATGATTACTAGTACCCCATCAAAGGAGTAGGAGAAGTCACCTACAGATTGAATTCTGGAAACCCCATGAAGATGAAGGATGTGTTATAGGTTCCTAGATTGAAGAAGAACCTCCTTTCCACCTCAGCATTAGATGAGAAAGGATTCAGAGTCGCTTTTGTAGACGATGAAGTACTTATGTGGCCAAAAGGAAAAACCATTGATGATGCAGTAGTTATTGGTGTTCAAGAGGGAGGCTTGTACAAATTGAAGGGACACTCAGATTCAACACTTGTACATAATACAGTGACTCAGTGTGAACTATGGCATAGGAGATTCGCTCATCTACACTACAAGGAATTACCGATCGTAAGCAAGATGGTGACAGTTTAACCAGAGATTCAAGTAAACCATCAAGGCATATGCAAGGGATGCACACAAAGGAAGAACATGAAGAACCCATTTCCAAACAGCAACAGCAAAGCAAAGGGAGCATTGGACATAGTACGTTCAGATGTATGTGGACCAATGTCAGCAAACTCATTAAGCGGGTATGTATACTATGTTTCATTCATTGATGATTACTCACGTAAAACCTGGATTTATTTCTTGAAAAATAAAAGTGATGTATTTAGCAAATTCAAAGAATTCAAAGCTCTTGTAGAAAATCTCTCTGAAAGAAATATAAAGACTCTAAGGTCAGACAATGGAGAAGAATTCACATCCGATGAATTCAAGACATTTTGCAAGGAAGTTGGGATTAAGAGGGAGCTCTCTACTCGCTACAATCCTCGGCAGAATGGTGTGGAAGAGAGAGAACAGAACAATCATGGAACCAGTGAAAGCCATGATTCATGATCAAGACTTACGATGCATTTATGGGCAGAAGCAGCTAGGACTGTTGTATATGTGCAGAACAGAAGTCCCCATCGAGTACTTGGGAATAAGACACCAGAAGAGATGTTTACAAGTGAAAAGCCAGAGGTCAACCATCTAAGAATATCCGGTTTTCCAGTATATGTGCATGTCCTCAAGGACAAGAGATCCAAATTAAGCCCATCAGGCAAGAAGGGTATCTTTGTCGCATACATCGAGACATTGAAGGCATACAAAGTTTACATCCCTGGTCACCGGCAGATTGAGACTAGCAGAGATGTTACCTTCAATGAGGATGCAACCTTTAATAAATCGAGACAGAACCATACATATGAGGTTCATGATGAGGAACCTGTAGCTCCCAGGGTTGCAGATACAGATGCAGGCACCGATGTAGTACCAAAAGAACATGTTCCAAAAGGACATCATGATGTGGTATAACCATAAAGACTTGCAAAGACGAATGCAAAGAAGAGAAGGCCATCTTGGGCCCGTGAGATTATACATGATGCAGAAAAGTATGGAGCCCCATATGAATCCTTTAGAGAAAGAAAGAAACTGCGACCATATTCCAATTATGTAGCACTGTTGAGCGACATCATTGATGCAGAGCCTACTAGTTATGAAGAGCCTGCAGAGAAGAAAGAATGGAATGATGCCATCATTGAAGAGTACTAGTCAATCATAAAGAATGATGTTTGGGATGTGGTCCCGAGACCAAAGGAAAAGACAATCGTCAGTTCCAAGTGGATCTACAAGATAAATCATGCAACAGATGGCAACATAGAGAAGTACAAGGCAAGGTTCATGGCATGAGGTTTCTCCCAGAAAGAAGGAATAGATTATGAGGAGACATTTGCTCCTGTGGCGAGATACACTTCGATTAGGACTCTTATCCCCTACCCTACGGATAACTAAGGAGATCATGTCTCGAGGCCCACAGGTCCTAGACATGGAGTGCCGAGAGTCGGATGACTTGAGCATGGCCCCGGAGGGCCCCTCTTTATTTCAGTGCAACCCATTTATCAGCAACAGCAGTATCCATCCCACCAGCCTGGTCTTGAAGTAGCAGTAAGTCTTGCTCCATAAGGTAATGAGTCTGGGTATCATGGTATGTGTCACTCTAATTATTTAAGCACTTGAATATGTTGCATTGAATTCTCCTTCATCTCATAGTGTTTGCTTGGAAATTATGCTCTTTAACTTGTTCATACCTGGAAGGATGACATGATGCCCTAGTAAGTTGATCTCCCTTTTAGATAGGTTTCCATTGGGTGGGTTTATGAAAGGTCATCATCCATTCCCTCCATACTTACCACTTTCCAACTTTATTCCTCTCATTTCCCCCTTACCTTTGTTCGGGCATTGGGATTTGCCACACTAGAAAGGGTTGTACCTTGCCTTGTGTGAAGAAGGGGCTAAAGGCCCAAAGGGTAAAAGTAGTTGGCAATAGTTAAAAGCCAAAATGAAACCTTTGAGATGCTTCGCCCAGGGATTCCCAAGAAAGGAGTAAAATTCTTCTCAGTAAGAAAAGGGAACCCGTAAGATAAATAAACACTCAAGGTATTAGTTGGTGGATGGGGGGTCTCATCTTGAGTCGGCCTATTATGACCATGGGTATGTAGCGGTATAACACTACCATCTATCTGGTCACCAGACCAGGGTACTAGCTCTTGGTGGCATAGCCAAGAGAAAGGGGGTCTCATCACGAACCAGCCTTCTCATCTCCATGAAATGTTTGTGGACAACGCCATCACCTCTGGTCACCAAGCCAGGACAGTGTCCCTCAACTCTTCCCTTGAAGCATAAAGAAAAAGATCAAAACCAAAGAAACTAAGAATAAAAGGCAGTGAATGGGTTAGGAAACAATGGAATCTATGACAAGGTGCAGCTCTCCCTCTACAAAGGCACCCATAGGTAAGATCTACATTTCCTTGTTATCACTGCACCCCATGCCCAAACACTTACCCCACGCCACCTCACACACTTACATGACCTAGATTGGTTCTCGCCTGGGAAACACCCCAAACTTAAGAAGGATTAGCCCAATAGGACACCCTGAGACCTTCTCCAAACCTGACTTGTTAAATTGCATAACGTCTTTGAGCATTTGTCTAGGTAAAAGGGGGTTTGATGCACATGTCTGGTAATTTAATTATTGGATGTGATTTACATGTTATGATCCATTTGACTTATGAACCCTGGAGGGCGTACTTCTTGTTGTTGCAAGACTTTGTCGGGTGGACAGGTACACGTGGGGGCATGATTAGCTCGGACCTGCATGGGGTTGAAATCCCACAAATGGATGTTGTAACCCCAGTCAGGGGCAAGGAGACATCAAAGAATTGCACCAGGAAGAAAGAAGGGCGTTGCCCTTGGAGACACTCTAGTAGACCTAGACCTAGGGGGATCTTGTTCTTCCACCTGAACATTGACCTTTGAGATCCCATGACGTCATCATTATGACCCTGGACGTCATCCAAAGCTAGGGTTTGCATATTGAGGGCAGTTTTGAGTTGGTTGGCATGTGTGGGCATCATCCAGGGCCTTTGGAGGCCAAATGTTTTTCATCGGGAGCCCAACGTTTCACCTTAGGGGCCCAACGTCACCCTAGAAGGGCATGATGTCACCCTTGGATATGATTTTAGGGGTTAATTATTTCATTTATGTAAAAAACTGGATTTTTAGTGTAAATTGGCCAGATTGGCCTTTATTTGACCTAATTTTAATTAAAGGTCATTAGTACTGTATAAATAGAGAGAAAGTACTCTCATTTTTTTAAGCATCACTCTTCACACACTTAGTGTGGACTGAAATTTGCGCCCTCTTTAAGGGCTATTGGCTGAAATAACTAGTGTGCAACTTCATGGAGAGGCATATTTTGGTGTATCTTGGCTATTTTTCATGGTGGAAGATCTTCAACTAGGGTTTGGCTTGATTATTCTTAGTGAAGTAAGTAGAAAATCTATAATTTGTTTATGTTAATGAATGCTTGTGGTAAATTTTACGTGTTTCATGTTAAAGATTATGAAATTGTTTGCTTAAACCCTAGCAGAGTAACATAAGTTACTTCTTTCTTGTTGAAATATTGTAATTGCGAAGTATATTCTACTTATTATTGAGTTATTATTAAATAGATCAATCCCCTTTTGTGGATTGGTCAAACCGTAATTAAATGATGTTAATTGAGAAGTAGACCCCTAGCGCTAATTAAAGTGGGTTTAGCCACTAATTGAAGAAGACGGCCCAACTTGATGAAGAGACACAACCCTAGTGCCCAACAACTAGTATAAATAAGAGAGGATGATGCCTCATTCTTACACTCACTCAAGTCACTCATCTAGTGCGCAAGTTTGAAGGAAGCTATAGTTGCCGGAAGAAAAAAAAGAGAGAGGTGCATTGCTCAGTGTTGGATATTCTCTAGTGTTTGGTTTATTATCTTGGCATTGTATCGGTAATCTATATTAAGGAAGATTTTGTTGGGTTTTCTCCCCCCATGAGGGTTTCCTAGGATAAATGTTGTGTAACTTGCGATTGTGTTTCTTTCAGTGATCCTGCTTATGCTATTATTATCTAGTAAATTGAAAAGAACTTAATAGCAACTCTAAATTTAACATTTCTCTCTATAGTCTTCTACTTGTCTAAATTTCTCATGTACATTTTGTTTAGAAGTGGCTACTAGAGCCCTAAAGTGCTAGCACTCTAGTAGCTTCACTCTAATTGCCTATTCCATACATTGTTTTAATAGTCTAAGGAAGGAAGATTCGCTAGGACCTAAGATTCCTTACTCTCTAGCAAAATTGTCTTTAGGATTTGGATGCTTGAGGCCTTGGGCTACCAACACCTCCTCCATCCATCCCTTCTCCTTTGACTAAGTGTTATCATTGCTACTTTTCTCCAAGTTTTTTCGATGCTAATGTTGACTCCATAAACCCTAAAAGGCACTAGTCTACTCACTATAGTGAATGATTGATCAAACAAACACTCAAATCTTTATCCTTGAAGCTTGAGCTAACTCACTAACCCCAAACTGGACTAATTCCTTAGATAACTTCTTGTTGTTGCAAATCATTGCTACAGCCATACTAACTCATGCTAATTTGCTGCATTCACCTACATAACTTGCACCTAGCTCACCCATAAATTGTTTGTGACAATTGCCAATCAATCTACTAGATAAATGCTAAGTTTACATGGTGTTTCCTTGCAATTTTGAACACTAGAATTTGTTGTCGTTACAAAAGATTGCTACAGCCATCTAACTGCAGCAAATTCTAAGCAAAAGTGACATTTAGTGCTAGCTAGACATTGCCAAATTTGCTTGCGACAATTAATTATCATTCTGCCTAGTTAAAGCTAAATTTTCTTGTCTTTTTCAAGCAATTTCAAGGCATATTTGTTGCAGTTGTTACAAAATACTTATTGATGTTGTAAACTATTACATTGCTGCAATTTTATATCAGCTAGCTTATTTTTTGAAGGTTCATGGTCTTAAGAAGCACTAACATCATTTTTTTTGTACCTTGAAAGCTCCCATATTTTCTTTGTTGTCTTGTTCTGAATAGGTACACTCCATTTTTATCGTTCCTTCATCCCTTAAAGACCTTAAGAACCTTTTGACTTGAGTGACCAATGAGGGGGATTTTCTTGCATCCTCGCCTTAGTCTTATCAACCCTTTAGGTCACTGGCAACATCTCCCTTGGGGTAACTTTGATATACTCCTAAACAGAAAGGCGTTTCCTATTAAGGTGAAAGTGATAGGTCACTCCCTGTTATGCCAATCTTACATTCACTTGCCTTGGGCTTTGGGCAAGTACAGATTGTGCGATAACAAGGACTATTCTTGCGATAGTTGCAATGATGAAATGGAAGGTACACCAAATGGACGTGAAGACAGCTTTCCTAAATGGTGTGATAGAAGAGGAAGTGTATGTGGAGCAGCCACAAGGATTCGAGACACATGACAAGCAGTTACATGTGTGCAGGTTGAAGAAAGCTTTGTATGGGCTGAAGCAAGCTCCCAGAGCTTGGTATGGCAGGATGGACAGTTTCCTGATGAGCTTGGGTTTCACCAAGAGTATAGTAGATTCCAACCTTTACCTCAAGGTTGTAGACAATGAAC
Organism: Picea mariana; assembly: GCA_032191745.1. Classification (NCBI taxonomy): domain Eukaryota; kingdom Viridiplantae; phylum Streptophyta; class Pinopsida; order Pinales; family Pinaceae; genus Picea; species Picea mariana. The sequence goes on along the minus strand of JASDQU010437709.1, from coordinate 81,665 downwards.
CTGTGATATTGCTACTGTACATGGATGATCTATTTCTGACAGGGAATGAGAAGCTCATCACTGAGAGTAAGAGAAAACTTGTTGCAGAATTTGAGATGAAGGACCTAGGCATGATGCATTACTTCTTAGGTCTGGAGGTATGGCAGAGACCAGATGGGATTTTCCTTAACCAAGGAAAATATGCAGTGGAGATCCTAAAGAGGTTCGGGATATTGGATTGTAAGGCCATTATACACCGATCGTGGTGAACTTGAAGTTGTTGTGTAATACAACTTTAGAGATAGTGAATGCCACCATATATAGGCAGATGATTGGTTCGTTGATGTACTTGATGAACACAAGGCCAAATATATGTTTTGCGGTGAACACATTGAGTCAGTACATGGTTGAGCCTAGACATGTTCACCTGATTGCGGCAAAACATGTGATGAGGTACCTGAAGGGTACAATTGATTATGGACTCAGATATATATCGGATAGTGAGATAAGCCTACAAGGCTACACAGATTCATATTGGGCAGGCAATGTCAGAGACCGAAAGAGTACATCCGGATGTTGCTTCAGTTTGGGATCAGTTGTGATCTCATGGATCAATAGGAAGCGGAGATGTGTAGCGCTCGGTTCAACTGAGGCAGAGTATGTGGCAACATGTTTAGCTTGTGGTGAAGCAGTGTGGCTTCAGAAACTGATTACAGGATTGTTTGATCTCAAGTTGGAGGCAACTTGTATCCTTTGTGACAACCAGAGTTGCAAAAAGTTGTCAGAAAACAGTGTGTCATGACAAGTCCAAGCATATGAAGATCAAGTACCATTATATCCGAGAGATGGTGCAGAAGGGAGCAGTGAAGCTCTAGTATGTCCCTATCGACGAGCAGGTAGCAGATGTGTTGACTAAGCCTCTATCGAGAGTGAACTTTGAGAACTTTAGAGACAAGCTTGGTGTGGTCCAGAAGGACTTTCCCTCGTGAGAGGGAGTGATGTGTTACAGATGCAACTCCAGGTTCAACATAGTGTGGTGCAGTAACAACAGGTTCATGTTCGAGCACCGACCGTGGCACCAGTCATCCTAACCTCGCACAAGGTCAGTAGACATGGATCCTTCGGGGAGGGCATATTTCCTTGTTAGTTGGAAGGCCAACCTGTGTGGTTGGAGAATGACTAGCCTGGGGCTAGTGGCCGGACTCTGGGTCGGATGATTCCTAGCCTAGGGTTTGATGGCTAGTGTGTGCGCACTACATCGCCTAACCCTTGTTGTTAGATGCCTGGTCTATGTGGGGCCAGAGGACTGGTGCGCCAACCAGGGGACTAGCCTAGGGCTAGTGACCGAACTTTGGGTAGGATAGTTCCTAGTGAAAGCTAGATGCCCAGCATTGTGTGAGCTGGAAGAAAGCCCCACCATGATTGTTGAGCCCACTGATGAGATGTTGGTAATGTACTGGATGCATGCTTGAAAAACTTCCTATGACATATAGATTCGTGAAAATACAACAAGACAATGACCAAGTGTGCAGAAGCGCAGAAGCAGTTATGACGATCGTGCCAAGAAGAATATCGTCCTCGCTAAGAGGGAGTGTTAATTTTTTGAGTAGCAGCGGAAGATATTCTTATTGTATTGTAATTATTGATGTCAGCCCGATTGCGCCATTGTAAAAGGTCAAATGTATTTTATAAAGTGTCATTTGTCAAGTCGGCCCTATCGCGCCAAAGTAAAAAGGTCAAATGTATTTGATAAAGTGTATTTTGTAAGGTCGGCCCTATTGTGCCCTAACAAAGTGTCAAGTCAGCCCAGACCTAATTTTAGGCTAGCCAACTAGTATTTATAAGAGAGGCTAGCGCCTCATTTGGAATAACATACAACACAAGCTCTCTAGTGCAACAGAAAAATGTGCAAGTCTTAGAGGGAGACGCTACTGCAACTAGGAGGTGATTTTGTGGAGGATCTTGATCTATCTCTTGAGTTTATCTTGGTTATGTGGTGCACTACTCTGCCCTAGTCAAGGGTTTGAGAAGGATCTTCTGCTTCGTCAGTTCTCTCTTCGAGAGAGGTATTGTTCTTGGTTGTTGAATCTATATTGAGGAATTTTTTTTGGGTTTTTCCCCTAGAGGGTTTTCCCAGGGTAAATATTGTGTATGTTGTGGATGTTATTCTTTCAGTGATCCGTTATATGCAATCATCATGATAATTGTTTAAAAGTTTAAGAACACCACTCTAGTTAACTGCTTGAGACAAAAATTCAACAAGTATAATTTCATATCCCATTCAAAATTCAGCAAACTTAGAGTTTTCAGGATTGGTAGGATTGCAACATTATTGTTGGATTATATCACGTATGAGGGTATGGGATTGGCATTTAATCAAGAGAACCAAGCTCGTTATGTACCTTGATGTTGGTGGTATTGATTGTTGAACTCTTTTGTCATGGCCTTAGCAAAAATGTACCCTTCACTCAAACAAATATCATTGATTAAGCATGTTAAACTTTTTCTACCATATTAAAAGGCTTGGATTAGGTAGTTTCATCAAAATAGTGTGGTTTTGACTGATGTCCCAAGAGGATCGAGGTAGACGCAAAGGTTAGACAAGAGGCAAAGGGTGATACTAATGATGAGGATCCTAATATAAGCGATGATGGAACATTGCTCGTCATTTAAATGTTGTTACTCATTCATTCATAATGCTTTCTTTCAAAATTTAAATAACTTTTGGGAATCATGGTTTGAAATCTTTAAAATATAATTTTTTCATTAAAATTTAAATATTTTATGTATTTTTTAATAAATCAAGCCAACGAAATCAGATCAGTCTACGCCAATCCGAGTCCGAGTATCTAGATGCCTCATGATGATCATCTCATGAGATACATTTATTTTTGTTTTGATGTTATTTTTTATTATCCTATCAGGAATTATGACTCATGATAGATATCATATTTCAGTATCGATGTTTGATGTTTGATGGACACTTGACATCTTATACATCATCATATTGCAGTTTTATTTTCATATTTATGTGACAATGTGTTTGTTTGATGTTGATGTTGCTTTAGAAGTTTAAAATTTTGAAAAAAAAAATGATTACTTCTGTATTTTTTAAAGTTTCCTGATAATGTCCAATATTTTTCCTCATATTGCCGATAATTTCAATTTTTGACCCCCGGCGATAAATTCCCGATAACGATAAGTGCAATATTGGTTTCTACATAGACCAAGTTGCCTGGTTTGTGTTAGTGTTTACTTGGACACAATGAAATTCAAAAAATGTCCAACAGTGGAAAATAAAAAGTTTGGTAAAGAGAATTAAACAAATTTTATTATAAGTTCATTTATTCAAACAAAAAATAAATACAAATATCTTTTAACTTCAAATTTGACCAGAAAATATGTCATATTAAATGTTAAAGCATCATTATATGTTTTCAAGAGCATGTTATATATACTTGTGGTTTTGTTTCCATATGTTGAAAAGTTTGACAAAAAACAAATCTTGACATTTTTTACAAATTTTATTAAAAAAATCGAATGTATACCATTGCTTGAGATTTGACAAAATTCATTTTTTTATATTTTTAAATTGCCAAATTTGATAACTAAGGACTTAGTGTTTGACTAGTTATAGAGTTACTGTCATTTTAGACCTAAGTTGCAAGAAACGCTTAAAACCCCAACATTTCGAGCCTTGAAATGATCTGATACACATAAATGTGTACCATACGAGCTAGAAACATAGTGAAACATTTCCAGTGCCCTAAAACGATTCTGAAATGGCATTTCAGGCATCTTTTGCCTTGAAACCCAAGTGTTTTATGGTCCTTTGTCCACGTTTTGACATGGTATTTGACCTCGGGGACCCACCCAAGCAAGTTTACCTGCTATTAACCATGCTTACACACTAATTTGGCATTAAAAAAACTTCTAGAAATTCAAAAACCCTGACAACCACCGTTTTTAATAAAAACAATTTTTCTCTCATTCTTTCCTTGCATTTTCTTCAACAGTGTCTAAGCAAAAGGGTTTCCTCCAGCTACAGCAAATATTTTCATTGAGTTTTAGAGCATTGTGAACGCGTTTTAGTGTAGTTATAGAGAGAGGACAGTTGTGGGCAGCAAAAGGATTGTTCCGGGCTTCATTTACTCATACTTTCTTCAACAGTGTTTGAGCAAAACGGTTTCCTGCAGCTACAGCAAGCATTTTCATTGGGTTTTGGAGCATTGTGAATGGGTTTTCGCATAATTACAGCAACAAGACAGTTGTGAGCAGCAAGAGGATTGTTCCAGGCTTCATTATCTTAGGTAAGCAGCTCTCTTTCTTTCAAGTTTCTTCTTTTATCTTTATGTAAGCAAGAGTATTGTTCTGGGCTTAAGGTTTATAGTGGCATGATCTTCATTTTAGAGATTTCTTTCTTGTTTTTGCAGAAGCAATAGTTCTTCTCAAATTGGTGGTTCTCTTCCTCCTCCAACTCCTAACTCCAACGAGCACAGTGACTACTATCCTCTTAGGAGGCATGTTAAGAAACTTATATGAATTCCTAGTGGTGGTTCATGGGAATGGAAGTGCAATCTATGTCATGGGATCTGTTGCCATCCTTATACACACTTGCAAACGTGAGCTAAGTCCGGCTCACTTAGTGTGTCCTTGGAGGCACAATGCCTAGGTTCACAGCCCACGCTGTCACTTTGACCAAAAACTCTTCCATCTAAGCTTACTCCTAGGGAAGCCAAAGGGGGTAGACCTTAGTTACTAAATGAATTAAGTCAAGTTCTAGGAGTTAGTTTTAATTATTTACAAGGTTTGAGGGATTCTATTCCTAAAATGCTAAGGCAACCATGCAAGATGCAAGGGTTAGCATGAAAAGCAAGCCTTCTCCCTAGGTCAACTAAGACTAGTGCCTAAAGATTGGGCAAGGGGTCAACTATGTTCAAGGGTGGTTCTTTACAAAGGATTACAAATTACTTATAAAAATTACAAAAGAATAAATCCAATTATAGAATATCATGTACAATCACTTACAAGATTTACAATTTAAAGAATGATAGATTTACAACAACAAGCTAACCAAGTTTAACTTCTATGTGTGTAGGATATCAAAAGACTAGAGCATTGCATCATATCACCACATATTCAATGGATCATCATCAACACATCAATATCATGAAGACCTCATGATCAACAACAACTTAAGAAGATTTGGAAGACTTAGCAAAAAAAGTTGTTAAGATTATCAAAGATGATCCACACTCTTAATTATTAAACCCCCAAGTATTCTATTAAGTTTGGTCTAGGATTTAATTATTAGGCTTTCTTAAGATTTATCAAGTTTTAATTAGCTTTCACCAAAGCCTCCTCCTCCTATTGCCAAATAACTATTGGATGCTCAAGATAATATAGCAACGAGGCCAACCCTAGCAGAACCAGTCAGCCCAAAACAAGAGTACTTCCCGGAGAGGACACACACCTAGTGCACCACGGGGCAGTCCCCTGCCACAACCCTCCGTTGTTTTCCTCAAGCCCCGTTTTAGATGGTGACAATGGTGGTCTAAGGTACCCTAAATAGTCTATTAAGTATATAAGTTGATTAGGTAGACTTTTAGGTCATTATTAGAGTGTTTTGAGAGTTGTATGACACTTTTAAGATGCAATTTAGTGATATGGCCGAAACTCACTTTGGCCTTAAAGTTGTATTGTTTAAGCTTGTGAATTTAAAGGCATTAACACATATATTCTATGCGAACGCAAGTCACTAGATGCACAATTAGATACCTTGCAAAAAGAATAACAAATGAGGGCAAGGACAACTTGCCAAGCAATAAATTAACCACACTTACACCACATATGAGAGCATTAAGAATGAAAGCATTAAGTATGTAAAGAAAGAGACATGTATTGCTTACATAACCACTTAGAAACAAGTTACTTTAAGCATGTGGCCAATAACATCAATAATCTATGCAATGAAGAAATAAACCATCAAATTCTAGAGCACTTAAACATTTAAGATTTAAGATCTAAGCATGAGCCTAAAGATAAGCACTTGAAAGAACTAAGCATTCATGAGATTTAACTTTAGTTGATTAAGAGGCCCAATAGGCTTATGCTAGGTAGTTATTAGGTGTTTGATCTAGATCTAGAACATGTGTATCAAAATACTAAGCATTTAGATCAATAACACATTGAAGATTAACCTAACCTATTGGGGTATTCCTCTCCCAACTAGGTAGGTGATTAGTTATCTTGTTTAGGTTAGACAATAATGATGTAGATATAAGCAAGCAACAACAAATGCAAGCAAAACAATAGAGAAGAAACAAGAAAGCAAACAAGCAAACCAAGCAACCAAGCTACCCCACGTCCTAGGTTGAGAAGGTGCCCTTCACCTTCCAAACCTCACGTCCTACCTCAAAGAAGGCTCAAAAATGGAAAGAAAAGCAAGATCTAAGCCACGTCCTACCTACCCAAGAGCTCACAAGT
>JASDQU010437709.1:41737-55829 GCA_032191745.1 Picea mariana | reverse complement strand
CACAATTTTTTTAAGGGTTAAACTTAAATATAAGTTTTATTTTTATATTACAAATTTTGAGTGTTAACCTTAAATATAAGTTTGAGCGTTTTACAATGTATATCTAAATGTTTTATGAAATTGGGTTTTTTTAGATCATTCAAAATAATGTGAAGGGATATTGATTATTATACATGCCGCTTGCTGTGGTATATAGTATTGGATATCCTATTGATAGTTTATTAGGGTTTGACCAAAATAATTTTGAGCATTTTTAAAGGTATAACATTACAATTTGATTTTTTTTAATTTTTTTAATTATTTTAAAAACATTTTTCTAAATTGTGATTAGTTGTTCAAATGCATCTCTTATTGCCTACTAGTAAGGACTTCATCAACAGGTATAAGCTGCCATACAACCTTGTTTTATTGGTTTCAATGATCCTCAACTAGTTTTATTTCACAAATACTTAACAAACTAAATAATTTTATTTCACAAATACTTAACAAACAAACTAAATGGAGTAATACCCACTTCCAATATTTCAAGTGCATTGTGTTTTCAAATTATACATTTCACACTCAATCTCCAACAAAGTGTTAAAGTACAACATTTTTACATCTCAACCTTTAAACCACGTACTTTTTTCACCTTTAAAACAATTGTTGAGCATACTTTAGAGAAGAGATAGTAACGACAAGTTAAGTTGCACCAAGGAAAAACTATTAGTTTATATCCAAGTAGAGTCATGACTATGATCCCATAAGTTAAAGAACCATAATTTAATTGCAACTAGGGTTGATGACAAAGATTCCATAAATTAAAGTATTGGACCAAAGCCACTCACTTTACATTCATGGGCGTTGTGAGAATCTTTTGTATTCATCCAAGATTTAGTTGCGTGGTTTTAAGTCTATGATTGTAGTAAAATAATTGAAGCGCACTTTATATATTCGGTGGGAAAATATGTTACATTCATATAAAATGATGCAAAATTAAGATTCGATGTTAACGTTAAAAAATATAAAAAAAATATTAGTAAATTCGTTTTAAAAATTAATATGAATTTATTTTAATTAAAAAATATTTATTTATTTCTTAATTTAAAATATTAGTAAATTCGTTTTAAAAATTAATATGAATTTATTTATTTTAATTAAAAAATATTTATTTATTTCTTAATTTATTTTACTATTTTTATAGCATGATAGTTTTATTTATTTCTTAATTTATTTTACTATTTTTATAGTATGAAAGTTTATATATATTTTGTCTATAATTTTTTATATGAAGGGAAGTAAAAAGTAAGAGATTGAACTCATTTTGTTATTTCAATTAGGTTAAAACTCTCATATATATATATATATATATATATATATTTGAGACATTTCTTATAAAAAAGAAAAGAAAATCACAATAAATGAGTATGTTCAAAATAACCATAAATTCAAAATGGGCAAATTCAAGATATTGTGGCTGGAATGGTCAAAGATAATATTGAAAGTAAAATATAGGAGGTGTCAATTTAGCACAAATTTTATGATGAAGATAGCCAAAAGTGGGATTTGACTTTCTATGTGATGGAGATACGAGCAACGATCTAAAAGTTGGGTTCAACCACCCCATTAAAAGAAACATGATTTGCATACCAACTGTAAGAAGGGTTTTGATAACAACTCACAACTATTGAACTCAATGTCGCAGAGTATGGATGAACATAATCATGGAATTCATTTTCAATAAACATAGATTAACTATTAGCTTGGCATTAGAAATGTGTAACCGACAAAAAAAATGTGCTCAATCAAAACAAGGGGGGTGGTTTGAAGATGGACATTTGTATCAATTACACACATTCACCCTCAATCCCCCACCCTCATGAGGGTGGGGCACAAGGGAGGAGGTGTGCATTACAAATGCCCTACCCCCACCCAATGATCAAACCACCCATAAGTAACCCAATGTCACACTTTTTTAAATTATATTTCAATGGAGAGCTTTGCTAAATTTTATCACTGGTTTAAATAATCTAGCTTTAGCTTTGCTAAATTTTACCACTACTTTAAATAATCTAGCTTTAAGCTACTCCGATTTAATTCATCACGATAATGTGCAATTACTAACCAACAATGTAATGTTTTATGTTAACACCTCTGAGGAAACAATGTGCTATAGTAGATGGATTAAATGTGGCATCTTGGGGGAGTAAATATAACAATGTCTTCATTGCTTATTAACTAGCATAAGTTTATTAACATTGATCTATTGAATATTGAGAGTGATTAAATTTGAATATTGATAATATGAATTTATGCCCACTTTTTTTTTAAATATTTTTAAAAACAAAAACGAGTATCTTTGTATTTTCGAAAGTCTACAGAGGTATACATACCCTACCCCCCTCTGGATTTGAACCCGTGACCTCTAAGGAGGAAACACATGTTCTTAACCATTAGGCCCACTACAAAATATATAATAATAGTTTGTCTTGAGTACTTCAAAAGATTCCAAATTTCAAAACTGCGACATATTAGCTATGTTGGACTTGAGGTTCTGGGACTGTCACTATCTACTTGAGTAGTATATTGTTGAATGAACTAATTTAACAAAATACAACTTTACAAAACACTACAATTTCCAGATTTTAAAAGAAATGATGTCCACTAAGGGTTTCCCACTTGATATCGACCTTGGATGATTAGATAACTAATGCCTTTTTCTTTTCCAATGCTAGTTATTGTTGCATCATGTCTTCCTCTTTTGCTACCACTAGATCAAGTTGAGATGAACCAATAGAAAATTTAGGAGGAGGAGTTGCAAACTAGAAAATCCCAACAACAGGTCGCTCCTTGCTTCCCAACTTCACAATCCTCTCTTGCAACATACCCACTTTCTCTTCCAAGTTTGCAAACCTCTAATTGTTGTTTTCTAACAAAATTTCAAACTACATTTCCTTATTTTTGAGATATTGTATATGTGAATTTGAGCCTATTATTTGGATATGTATAACTTGAGACTCTATTGAGAATTTTCTCTCCTAATCTTTCCTCCATCCCTCCCATTTTCAAACATAGAGTGATAAAATGGCGATGGACTTTGCTCACATGCCTCTCACAAATTGCACACCATTCAGAATGCCCATGGGTGTTGGCCATTGCTTCTAAATTGAACCAATCCTTCCATCTAGCATCTATATATGGCACACATGGTGAATTCCAAACTGAAGATTGAGCTAGGGTGCATAGGTTACAACTCAAGGTATCTCTAGCTATCAAAATTCTATTTTCAAAGTAGAACAATAGACCTAAAATGAATAGTAATTCCTAGATTGATCGACATATAAACCCACATGAAGTTTGCCATCCCATCCYTGAAGAGTTGATAAATGAGACTRCCTTCGAAGAAGTGTGTGGGAGTATGTGGAATTGAAGGGGCTTTAAAGCCCATTTACTTGCCTCCTTTGATAAATGCCACTTGTCCCTTGAGTGCGTATTCATCAACTTTTTAGAATTGTGGTTAACATATATTTCATGGCAGGTGGGCTTGGAATGGATCCCCCCATTTACACTTACCATTCCCATTTTATTATTGACCATTTCATTTGCTTGCACATTTGTAGAGGCATTACAATGTCTGAGGACTAGATAATATTCAATGCATTCATATATTTTCTCTAGTCTTGAGCTCTATTGATGAGCATGCTCAGCTGAATGTCACATGACGTTATTTGGTAATGCATATGACGTATTATCATTTTAAAGTCCCGACCATAATACACTACTTAATCCCTCTCTCCTTGAGAATTGTTAACCTTTGAGTCACTGTGAATGCCTTTACTTGATTGTTGGTGACCTCACCTGATCCCCAAACCAATCTTTTTTCTTAGTTTCCATAGATACTAGCTACCCTTTTATTTTTTTGTATTTTTCAACAAGAAGTTAAACATAAATTATTATTATTATTTTCAACTTATTATTATTATTGTAGTAAATGTAATTTTTGTTAGTTTATTTATTAGTTTTATGGATCTTTCAACCCAAACTATAATTTATATTTTTTTGTATTTTTACAACAAAATGTTAGACATAAATTATTAATTTTTTTTTCATTTTTATTATTATTATAGTAAATGTATTTTTTGTTAGTTTTAATTTATTAGCTTTATGGATCTTTCAACCCAAATTATAATGTATAAAGCCTACATTGTATAAAATTCCGATAAAAAAAAATACTACAATCTACAAAACAACCTAAATGGTATAAAAATTAGATAAAAAAGAAATGGAGTTACAATTGGTATAAAAATGAGATAAAAAAGAAATCGAGTACAAATTCTATAGAATTGAAACTCTAGTAAATTAAAAGTGAAATCTCTTAAGAGGAGGAAACGAGAAGTTCCCCTGTACTAATTTAATGTATACTTAAGTTATAACCTTATTAGTCTCGGCCATAACTGAGAGTATACTTTTTATTTGGAGGAAATGACATTCTATAAATTCTATAGAAATTTTATAAATAATTTAATTACAACAAAATACATAGACTATAGAAATACCCATTTACACACGGGTTTAAATCGAAACCGCACGAGTAACTCGGACGTCCTGCTTTTGCCAGTGAACTAGCTTACGATACGGTCACCAATTCCTGCTTCCTGATATCCTTTTACCGGCAGTTGGAGGTCACCTGATTTGGCCAGGTCTGATCTGTCCCGAGCAAGCGGGACCTTATCAGATCCTAATTTAATATTATTGTCCAGCACTACAGTGAACTCCAGTGACCCTAATGGAGCCTCTACCACGTGACGAATAGCTTTTCAGCGAAATGATATACAAGCTCAAAACCTCCTGGGAAGATTCGATCGATCCAGCGGCCATTCTGTAGCAAATTCCACTATGTCGATCCGCGCTTTGCTTTCCTGCAGCAGCAAACAACGCCACAGTCTCTTCAATGGTGAGTTTCTCCAACAGTATTTAAATATTATCCCTTTAACATTATTTTTGTGCCAGTAATCAAAGAATTTTACAGCTCGCAGTAAAACCTTTATCCCTTTTTATTATGATATACGATAGCCAGCCTTAAACTTTTGCATGTGCTTTTTCTCGAGGACGATTAAGTGTCCAGACTTAAAAATTTCATAGGCTACAATATGTTCAGCTACGAAAGTCTCCAATTAATTTTACGGTTATCTTGTTACTGGCTTTAAATATTTTAATTTAGTACTATTTTCGTACCAGCAAGCAATGGATTTTGCATTTACCTACTAAATGTACAGGCTTTAAAACTTTTTCCTTTAGCATTATTTTTGGGCCTTTAAGCAATGTATTTCACACATATCTGCAAAAGTTTCAGTTACAGACTTCGAAGATTTTATTTTAACACCATTTTTGTGCCAGCAAGCAATGAATTTTACATTTATATGCAAAAATTGCGTGTTTAAAACATTATATGTTTAATAGCATTTTGGTGCCATCAATCAAGGATTTTACATTTTTCTGCAAAAGTTTCTGTTACAGGTTTTAATTTGACACTACTTTCGTGTCAGCAAGCAATCGATTTAACATTTATCTGCAAAATATATATATATATATATATATATATATATTTCAGAAAAATATAGCCCCACATGGTCCCACACATTAGGTGTTCCAAGTGAGGACGCTGGTATCTTGCGGCCCCTTGGGAATTCCCCCCTTCTTCCCCGGTTTTGCAGATGGAGGATGGTAGTAACTGCCAGTGGAAATACCGGCTTGTAATCCCAAGGGATTCAATGAGATTTGATCCCAAGACCTCTGCGAACTTGTGCACAAGAGCCTCTACCAATCAAGCTAACCCTTGGGGCCTATAATTTTTTTTTGTGACAGGCTTTAAATCTTATAATTTAACACCATTTTTGTGCCATTAAGCAACATTATTTAAATTTATTTCATTACAGGCTTTAAATATTTCCATTTAGCACTATTTTTGTGGCAATAAACAGTGAATTTTCTATTTTTCTGTAAAAGTTTCAGCTTCAGTTACAGGATCTAATCATCGATCCACAGCAGAATAGGGGGTATTTGTTGCTACATCAAGAAGGAGCTTAACTCAATGATTAAGTGTGTAGGAGTGATCCCTATAACTAATACATCTGGCTTAATATTGAAGAAATCTGAGGTCCTAACAGGCTGCCAACTAGGTCTGTCTTTGACCTCAAGTTGGCTCCAAGTTTCAACTGTCAAACACTTCTTTTCTGCTGTTTTATAACAGCAAACTGTTCAGGAACTTTTCATCTGTTTTAGTTATGGTTACATAAGCTTTAAGGTGCTCTAGCATGTAGTTTTAGTAGCCAATAGGTTAGCACATGCATACCTCAAATATACAACACACCTCTAGATCTTTACAACTGAAATAATGCTATTCTAAACTCTAGCATACATAAAAATAGGACACAATAGTTTTTGGTCAACACGACCCTGGATAAAACCCCCCCGGGGAAAACCAATTTGGAATATAAGTCTATATATGTGATGTAAAGAATGTGAGATACAACAAGTACATGAAGCAAATGAACCTGATACAATGGCAGCCCCTCTCAAGCTGCTATACAAGTCCAAGAAGGTGAATGCGCCTAAGCATGGTGCGTCCTTCTCTTTTGTTGCTCAATCTCACTGAAACCTTGCACCCTTGCTCCTTGTTGCCTTGTAGAAGAAACCCTTGCACACAAATCTGACCTTGTGTGCTATCTCTCCAACAAAACACTCCTCAAAGCAATTTGACAAGTGTAAGGCCTCCCTGCTAGGTGTGTGCCCTTCTTCTATAGTGCACCCTCCTCCAAGCTAGCATCAACACCACAAAATAATGGAAGCCAAAGCATCCTAGAGCCCTCCATGGAAGGAGGCGCCCTTGAAACCCTCATCCATTGCTTCCATTCCCATCTCCATTGCTCTCCTCTTCCTCTCCAAGTGAACAAAAGACAAAATGAGCCTCTCTTGGCCCTATGCGCCCCTCTTGAACCTCCATAAGGAAACCTAAGAGATGGATGGCTAAGATCTCTCCATCCATTCTCTAATCAAAGGTTGAGATCATCCCACAATAATCTCACTCACAAACCCACTTTGGGTTAAGTTCCCTAAGTTCACTTTATGACCCCTCATTCACCCACAAAGTGAATAATTAGTCACTTTTGCCCGAGTGACAAAAATTCAACTTTTTGACTTAAGCGAAGTCAAAGTTGAATTAGACACAAAGTACTAGGTACATAGTACCAAAGTATTTCCCACTTGTGGTTAGAGACTCAAAACCACAAGGGGACCACTTCCCAAGGTACCCAAATCTCAACAAATATCACCTCCGAATAGAAGGATACAATTTTCCTGGCTATTTGTTGCTTTGCCCCTTTCAACTCCACCTTCTACAAGAAACCTAATCTTGCAATTGACCACTCCTTTATTAACATAGAGAATGATATTGCTACCATGAAAGCCAAAGTGGATATTCTTCTTTTTGAAGATTTTATTACTGGCACCGGGAAGGCTCAATCCAATATTTTAATGCATAATTCTAATCTTGACCCTTTGATAGAAGAAGATGCTAACCTAACCCTTAAACACAAAAGAATCTTTAAAGATATTGAAATGAGTTCATATGGCACCGAGCTTCCAAGGATGACCTCTTGCCATGACTTGATCATTTGCAATGGGTTGGGATATTGGCCTGACTCTCACCTTATGACATAAATTTTATGGGAAGGATAGAAGTGTTGTTGATCATGTCATATTGTTGAAAATAGGGATGTAATCTTCAGTTCCGACCATGATTGAACTTATATTATATCATTATTTTATTTGTAGATTTGGCTAAAGATGATCTTGTATATGTAGGCTCAAAAACCCTTATTGGAGAAAGCACCCACTCATGAGTTGTGTATAAATACCCCACTGTTATTTGTATTATTATTTAAGTGATCCATTTATTTTTGATAAAAGTGATTTTCCTAAGTGAGTTGCGCTTGCTCTCGTGCTTGGGTTTCTTTCTTTCTCTAGCGCATTTGTTCTTGGGTTCTTTCTCTCTCTAGGGTTGCGCTCCTCTTGGTTGACTTCTCTTCAAGTGTTGCACTGCCCTAGTGCTAGTTTATTTTTCTCTTTCTTACAAAATTAGGGTTTGTGTTGGTTCCATTCAATTCTCTCACTATCTTGTGAATCTCGATTCTCAACATGGTATCATAGTGGGTGTGAATCTCACTTAATTCAACAATTGATCTAAATATTTTTGGGTAGTGGCATTGCATAGGGCTTCATTGTTACTTAAGAACTAGGGTTTTTGGGTCATCTATTTTTCTAGGGTTTCCTAGGGTTTAAACCCTCCTTTAAGGCCAATGCACTCTTCTTTCCCTTGTTCTATAGCAAGAGGTAGTACATTGCAGGTTTTTTTGGTAGAAGCTACTTCTCTTTTCCTATTGGGTCTATCAAGGCGAACTTCTAAAGCCTTCATTTTTCTTCATACAGAGGCTTCTTCTTTGCATCGTTGTGGAACCTAATGGACTCAAAGTGGATATTTTCCTAATTAAATGGAGCTATTTATAATATTTGGGCAGATCAAATCACTGCCCTTCTTTAGAGCAAGAGTTTGTTGATGTACTTGGGGAAATCCCTTCTTGTTAACATTGATGCTAGCTATGACCTCATTAGTTTTAAGAAGGATGAAGCTGTCGAGATATTCACCCTATATGTTGAGTGAGTGATGCAGACCCCCCTTCTCTCCTTGGGGTTACTTGACCTCTTGGTCAAGGATCGTTAATTATTCTCGAGCTGGATCAGCTCCTTGGGACCTTGCTGGCCTCAAACTCAAAACACAGGCCCTGTTATTGCCCTCAGGGTTTTCACCGTCACGATCTGATCGTTATTGACCTGTCCGACGATCGACGGTTTACAAAGATTGCGGGCTGCCAACGTGCTCACTCTTAATCAGAGAGCTCTGTCTCCGCAATCGACAAAGTGCTTGCCCAACCTCCTTTAAATCGTGGTCGTTGATCCCTTGTCTCGACAAGATCAACGGTCCTAGCAAATTGCGGGCTGCGAACTAGCACGCTCGCTAAATTTTCCTCCACTCCCCGCAATGATTCCTCATCGTCGATTTTCTGTTCTCAGATCGACGGTCGAGATCCACTTCGGGACTCCGCGCTTCGGGAGCCTCAACTTTTCCCACACTCGCTTCCTCCCGTAGTGCTTTCACCCGGAGTCCACGATCCGTTGACACGCGTCTCCTGCAAATCAACAACTATGGTTAACTTCGGCTCTTCGGGCTTCGGGAGTTTCAAACTCTCCGCACTTGCTTCCTCCTGAGGTACTTCCACTCGAAGTACAAGATTTGTTGACGCGTGTCCCTCTGGATCTGACGACCACTATCTACTTCGGCCCTTCGGGCTTCGGGAGTTTCAACCTCCTGCACACTCGCTCCTCCCGGAGTGATTTCGCCCGAAGACGACGGATTCTCGCTACGTGTCCTCCGCAACGGTCGGTTGCGATCTGCTTTGGCCTTCGGGACTTCGGGAGTTTGTCAAACTCCGCGCTTGGAATCCTTCGAAGTGAAATTTCCTGAAATATCAGATCTGTTGACACGTATCTCCTGGCAATCAACGACTTGGATCTACTTCGGCCTTCGGCTCTTTGACAATTTCGCTTTCTCCTTATCCGCAAAACTTCTGAAGTGATTTCGCTCCGGAGTTAGGGATCTTCCGCCACCTGTCCCTCTGGATGATGGATGGTCCCTGGCCTCTTCGGGACTTTGGCGAATACTCGCTCCTATGTGCACACAAAAACTTAAAACTCGTGCGCCTTTCCCAGATCCGACGATCTGCAATGATCCCACCCCCTCCTGGATGGATCTTAGCCGATGGTTTGTGAAACCTTCGGAGCTTTACTCCCTTTGAAGATTTTTGCCCTCTATCTCTCCTGAGCTTTATCTCTCGGACCCTTTGACTCCTTAGAGGGTTGCTTCGACAGTTAGTCGGACTTCGGATCTGTGCACTCCTTGCAGCAGACTCTTACGCAAGACTCAGCTTCTTGCAGGCGACTGTGCATGCCTTGTAGCAGTTCCTTTGCACTCCTTGCAAATGAAAGTTTCGCTATCTCTTCTGAGCTTATGAGTTGAAGCAGACTCTGTCACTCCTTGCTGCAGGTTCTCACGCAAGACTTAAGTTCTTGCGGGCGACTGTGCACACCTTGCAGCAGTCCCTTTGCACTCCTTGCAAATAAAAGTTTCACGCTATCTCTTCCAAGCTTCTGAGTCGAAACAGACTCTGTCAACGCACTCCTTGCGGACTGTATGCACACCTTGCATGAACTCAACGAAGAGAAACAATCGAAACTTATCCAAACACTTCACAGTTTCATATACTCAACAACATAACTCATTCATTTATGAAACAAAATAATAGGGAATAGTAAACAATAGTGACACCATGCATTTGGATCAATTTTCCTCTGTTATATTCATTCAAATGTAAATGGCTACAACTATGATAAAACAAGAACTAAAAATTCAGCAACAACTAAATCACAACAATCTCCTACTAATTTGCAGCCGCCTCATTCAGGCATACAAAACCTCTATTTATCCCAAAGGGCTCCTAGGGTTCCCTTCGACTACTCGTCTACTCGAGAAAAAAAACTAACTGCTACTTAGATTCCGTTACATTAAAGTCTAGGAGTGAAACTACCAGGTCACTCGTGATCATTCAACTCCCAAGCGTTTGATCTTCTTCAGTTTTTCAATCAGTTCCAAAAAGATTGACAGGAAACTCTAGCGCTTAAGATTCCAAAATAATTCAAAAGGCGCGTTATGGTGCTGAGTTGTTCCTCCATGTGTGCTTGCTGGCGATGCTCCTGCATCATACTCCCCTGGACAAAAATTCATGGACTCCTATCCATGAGCTCCTGCACTGTCTTTCCATGCTTCTGGATATCAACTTCATTTTCCCAACTGACATCTTCTATCGGGTGCCCCTTCCACTTGACCAAATATTCAAAATAGGTCTTCCTCCTGGTCTTCTTGCCAATCCTCTGATCAATGATCTTCTCCATTTGTGGCTTTTCTGCTACAGGCATTTGCTTTTCCCATTGAATCTCTTTCCGATCTTTTGTTTCTCCTGCTTCATCTTCTCTGTAAGGATACAGGTCTGATATGTTGAATATGGGTGATATGCCCACATCATCTGGCAATTCAATCTCATAGGCATTTGCATCAAACTTCCTTAAGATCTTACATGGCCCTATCTTCCTCATCTTCAACTTGTTATATGTACCCCTAGGGAACCTTTCTTTCTTGAGGTGTGCCAGAACCTTATCTCCTACTTCAAATTGAATCTCTCTGCGATGCTGATCAACTCTGCGCTTGTACTCTTGGCTAGAGTTCTGTAACTGCTCTCTGATCTGGCTATGGAGCTTCTGCATTTCTGTAGCAAAATCTTCTGCTCCAACACTTCTGAACTCACTTTGTTCCAAGTCTCTTAACTTAGATACTCCTCTTGACTGCATTCCATACAGTATTTGGAATGGGCTCTTTCCAGTGCTCCTGTTTGGTGAGTCATTGTATGCAAATTCGGCTTGTGGCAGAATCTGATCCCACTGACTATGATGCTCAGCGACCAGACTCCTCAATAAGTTTCCCAAACTCCTGTTCACCACCTCAGTCTGTCCATCTGTCTGAGGGTGATAAGCTGAGCTAAAGGATAAATCTGTCCCCAACTTCTTCCACAGTGTTCTCCAGAAATGACCAACGAATTTGGTGTCTTTGTCTGAGACAATTCTTTTGGGTAATCCATGAAGTTGAACAACTTTTTTGAAAAATAAATTTGCAACATGTGTTGCATCACTAGTCTTCTGGCATGGGATAAAGTGTGCCATTTTTGAGAATCTATCCACCACCACAAATATGGAATCACATCCTCTTTGTGTTCTTGGCAGTCCCAATACAAAATCCATGCTAATTGCATCCCAAGGCCTCTCTGGTATTGGCCATGGCTGATACAATCGAGTGTTCTATCTTTTGCCTTTTGCATGTTGGCAGATTCTACATATGTTTACAAAATTTATCACTTCTGTCCTCATACCTGGCCAATAATATGAACTGCTCAACTGTGCAAATGTTTATCATGGCCGAAATGTCCAGCCAATCTTCCACTATGCTTTTCCTTCAAAAGGTTATCCCTCATTGAGCATTTTGGTATGCATAGCTAATTTCCCTTGAACAACAATCCCTCTTGAACCATGTACTCTGTCCACTGGCTTCTGTCTCTCAGTACAGGATTTTCACATGCTTCGTTTGCTTCCTTGAAGTCTGGATCATAACTGTACATTTCTTTAAGGTGTTCAAACCCTAAGGTCTTCACCTGAAACTCCTGCAGAATCAAACATCTCCTGCTTAATGCATCAACAACTTTGTTAGCATTTCCAGAAATGTGTTTTATGACAAAAGTAAAATTCTGCATAAACTCAATCTACTTTGCATGTCTCTGATTCAATTTTTCCTGTCTGGTTATGAATTGTAGAGCCTGGTTATCGCTATACAAGACAAATTCTTTTGGAACAAGGTAGTGCCTCCATTTCTTCAAGGCTTGAATTATGGCATAAAACTCTTCGTCATATGTGGAGTACTTTCTCTTAGTCTCATTTAGCTTCTCACTGAAATATGCAACATGCCTATCATCTTGGCTCAAAACTGCTCCAATTGCGACTCCACTTGCATCACATCTCACTTGAAATGTTTTCCCGAAATTTGGCAAGACCAGAATTGGTCGTTCTGTTATCTTCTTCTTCAATATATTGAAGCTCCTCTCGGCTTCTTCTGTTCATTTAAAAGACTTGTGCCTCTTCTTCACGGTATCCATCATTGGTGCACAAATTCCACTGAAATCTCTAATGAACTTCCTGTAGAAACTTGCTAATCCATGGAAGCTTCTCACTTCAAACATACTCCTTGGTGATGGCCATTCTTTGATTGCTCCGACCTTCTCGGGATTCTTCTTCAATTCATTTGAAGAGATCACAAAACCCAAGTAAATGAGTTCTGTCTTCATAAAAGAGGACTTCTTCAGATTTATCAACAACTTCTCCTGCTGTAGTCTCCTCATCATGAATRTCAGATGTCTCAAATGCTCTTCTTTAGTTGACCAATATATCATCCAGATATACAWTCAAAAACTTGCCAATGAAATCCTTCAATACTTCATTCATCAGTCTCATAAAAGTACTTGGGGTATTTGTTAAGCCAAATGGCATAACAAGCCACTCATACAATCCCTCATTTGTCTTAAAGGCTGTTTTCCACTCATCACCTTCTCTCMTTCTTATCTGGTGATATCCACTTTTCAAATCTATCTTTGAAAAAAAAATTGCTCCACTTAAGCAATCAATTAAGTCATCCATCCTAGGCAACGAAAATCTGTACCTGATGGTGATCTTGTTTATGGCTCTCGAGTCTGTACACATTCTCCATCCTCCATCCTTCTTTGGACTCAACACAGTTGGTACTGCGCATGGACTCAAGCTTTCTCTGGCCAAACCCTTGTCTAATAATTCCTGGACTTGTTTCCTTACCTCCTTATTCTCTTGAGGTGTCAATCTGTACGCTGCTTTGTTTGGCAGACTTGCTCCTGGTATCAAGTCAATATGATGGCTGATACTTCTGATGGGTGGCAATGAGTTAGGCAACTCATCCACTACTATGCCAGCAAAATTCTCCAGTAGCTCCTAATATTCTTCAGGCAAATCATCCATAGAAGTACTTGTAAGGACAACTCTGGGTTTCATCACTACAACAAATTGCATCTCTTGTTCCTTCTTGACCTCACTCAGGAGTTCCTTCCCACTCATGAGAAGTATGCTTGTGCTGGCTTCTTCTTTTACTTTCTTCTCCTCTATTGGCAACAACATGTGTGTCCTACCATTCTTCTCCAAGGTGTAAGTATTTTTTTTCCCATCATGAATTACATTTCTATCAAATTACCATGGTCTTCCCAACAAAACATGCCATACATCCATGGGAATTACATCACACAGAATATCATCTCTATATCCACCTATTTTAAATTCAACAAGGCATTGTTTAGTTACCATTACCTGGTGTCCTTTT
>JASDQU010437709.1:16537-26845 GCA_032191745.1 Picea mariana | reverse complement strand
AATTTTCTGGAAACCCTAGGAGGGTCGTACGGTTCTGCAGAAGAGGAGGAATGACTGGTAAAAGCTTGTAGCTTGTGCAATGGGTTCTTCAAGACCTATGCTCTGATACCATGTTGATTTTTCAATGTATTAGGTTAAGCATGAAATTCATTCCATTTTATCATTTAACTATAACCATAAATGCTGCAGCAACCAAGATCACAAGAAGAAGCACCATGCATAAGAACACAAAATGTATCCTGGGAAACCCTTCTCAACAAGGGAAGAAAACCCAGCCAAATCCTTTGCTATATTCTTCAAGAGAAAGACCTTCACTACCAATAAAGACCTAGCACACAAGAGGGTGCTCAAACCCTAGAACTCTAGCGCCAAAGAGAGGTGTGCACTTTTTCCCAAAGAAGTGTACTTGCTGAACTTTCCAAACTCACAAGAAAGATATGATTCCACAATGGGGAATCTTCCCTTACTTATATTAGATTTGTCCTATCAACATAAGTGTCTATTGGCTCAATAGGGTCGACCTCTCTTAAGTCACAATATATTTATTATTATTATAATTAATATTATCCAGATTAATTAACTTTTACATTTATTATTAATCACATTAAGGTAGGGTTGACCTGTACCCTTTACATAACAATTAGGGTTACAGGCAGGTCTGACTCTTGAACAATATATAGCAAAGGATCTGATACACCCATTAGTGATCATCCACTAGGGGCACATCCATAGGGATGTCATATCTCTGGTTTACTGCATCACACAAAAGAACCAGATCTTCACATGTTCACCTGTGCTCGTCCACAAGCATGTCCACTCTACAGATCTTCTTTCTCACTGACTCACACAGGAGAATCATTTGGAGTCTTCTCGTCAACTCTGCTGCTTAGAGGAGGCTAATACATCATCTTCATTTCTGTTCACATGATGATGCACCTAGCACTTTGGGATTTCAGATGTTCGCCTTGTGCTCAGCCACAGGCACATCTAATTCAACAGATTGCCTTTCCCGCTGGATAATCATCTGGAGTTCTTCTCAACTCTCTGAATGGAGGAGGTCATCTCTACGTTCCTAGCTATGTCTCAGGCAGGAACCATGTACCCTTCTTAGGGGCTTNCTCTACAGATCTTCTTTCTCACTGACTCACACAGGAGAATCATTTGGAGTCTTCTCGTCAACTCTGCTGCTTAGAGGAGGCTAATACATCATCTTCATTTCTGTTCACATGATGATGCACCTAGCACTTTGGGATTTCAGATGTTCGCCTTGTGCTCAGCCACATGCACATCTAATTCAACAGATTGCCTTTCCCGCTGGATAATCATCTGGAGTTCTTCTCAACTCTCTGAATGGAGGAGGTCATCTCTACGTTCCTAGCTATGTCTCAGGCAGGAACCATGTACCCTTCTTAGGGGCTTCTCTCAGGTTTGTAAGCTGAGAGAAAGACTCACATAGCTGCAATGATACACACCTCACAAGTTTGTAAGCTGGAGAATGTCTCACATAACTGCATTCATCAACACACATGAAGATGGAGGCAAGTCCAATTTGTAAGCCATACTTCCAATCCTTTGCAAAACCTTATAGGGGCCATAAGCCATAATATTTGGGTGCTAATTTATTGTCTTTCTTTTGTTTCTTAAGGGACATCTGTTTGTATGGTTGTAGCATCAGAAATACCCAATCCCCCACTTCAAATTCCCTTTCACTACGATGCTGATCTGCTTGTTGTTTCATCGTATTTTGTGCCATAACCAAGTTGTCCTTCAATAGTTTGAGGACCTCTTGTTGGTTCCCTATGTGGTCCTCCATTGCTTGAACCTTTGTATTCCCTTTGAAGGGTGATGTAATGGATGGAGGATGATATCCATAAAGTGCCAGAAATGGGGACATTTTTGATGAAGTATGGAAGGATGTGTTGTACCACCATTTTTCCAAGGGCAACCACTTGACCGTTGTGTCTGTTTATTGGATGCAAAACAACGAAGATATCCTTGTAGACATTTATTCACAATCTCAGTTTTCCCATTGGATTGAGAGTGGTAAGATACATTGTGAGCCAATTGAGTACCCAAACAAGAAAATAATTGAGTCCAAAATTTTTTCGTGAAAATTGGATTTCTATCACTTACAATAATCTTGGGGACTCCTTGTAGCTTTTGAATTGTTTCCATGAATGTTGTGGCTACTGTACTTGCTTTAAAAGGATGAGAAAGAGAGCAAAAATGGGCGTACTTTGTCAGTTGATCCACTACTACCATGATGATAGTCTCTCCTTCGGATTTGGGTAAACCTGTAATAAAATCCATTGAAACTTCTTCCCAACGTTGACTTGGTATAGCTAATGGTTGTAGGAGACGTGGAGTCTTGATTTTCTCTCCCTTATTCTATTGGCAGACCAAACATTCAAACACAAAATTTTGAACATCAGTTTTAAGACCTTCCCAGAAAAAATCCTTCTTGATCCTGTGGTATGTTTTCAAGAATCCTGAATGTCCTCCTATAGGAGAAGTGTGCAATTCCAGAAGGACCTTCTGTTTGAATTGGGAATTCTTACATAAATATAGGCGATCATGATACCATATCAAATCATTTTTCCATACAAAATTATCTACTGAATTGGGGTCCTCATGTAGTTGTTGAATGATCTTGCATACGTCTTGATCTTGCTTCCATTCTATCCTTGTTTCTTCCACCCAATCAGATTGCGGAATAGAAATAGCACATAGTGAACCTTCTGTTTCTTCTTCTTTTCTTGAAAGGGCATCTGCCACAACATTATGTTTTCCTTTTTTGTAGATAATTTCAAAGTCATAACCCAACATCTTTGTAATCCATTTTTGTTGCTCTTCTGAAGATAATCGTTGCTCCAAGAAGTACTTCAAACTCTCATGATCTGTTTTTACTTTGAAGTGTCTTCCTATTAGGTAAGTGCGCCATTTCTGAACTGCATGTAGTATGACCAACATTTCTTTTTCATAAATGGGTTTGACTAAGTTTTTTCCTTTAAGTTGGCTGCTTTCAAAGGCAAGGGGCCTTCCTTCTTGTATTAAAATTGCACCAATTCCATGGCTTGAGGCATCACACTCCACAATAAATGTTTTTGTAAAGTCAGGTGTGGCCAGGATGGGAGTTGTACACATAACCTACTTAAATTTTTCAAAAGCTTTGGTTGCTTCTTTGGTCCAAGAAAATGCTTCCTTCTTTAATAATGTTGTTAGAGGTGTTGCTATTTGACCATAATTCTTGATAAACTTGCGGTAATAGCCTGTCAATCCTAAGAATCCTCTAAGTTTCTTCAAGGTTTTGGGAGTTGGCCATTCCTCCATAGATTTAATTTTGTTAGGATCCACTTTTACACCTTCATGATATACAATATGACACAAATATTCCACTTTTTGAACTCCAAAGGCACACTTGGAAAGCTTTGCACAAAGTTGTTTCTCTTCCAATAGTTGTAATACTCTATCAACATGTTGTACATGCTCTTCCCAAGATTTGCTGTAGATTAGTATGTCATCAAAAAATACTAACACAAATTTTCTAAGGTAGGGCTTGAAAATAGAATTCATCAAGCTTTGAAATGTTGAAGGTGCATTAGTAAGTCCAAATGGCATAACCAAAAACTCATAATGACCTATGTGTTCTAAAAGCTGTTTTAGGAATGTCTTCCTGCCTCATTCTAATTTGATGATATTTTGAACGAAGATCCAACTTAGTAAATAATTTTGCTCCATGCAATTCATCTAATAATTCATCAATGACAGGGATAGGAAACTTATCTTTGATGGTCATTTTGTTGAGCTGTCTATAATCCGGACACATGCCATGAACCATCCTTTTTTGTAACCAACACCAGTGGTGAAGAAAAAGAACTTTGGCTAGGTTGAATGATGCCAGTCTCTAACATTTCCTGGATCATGGCTCAATCTCACTCTTCTGTGCATATGGATACCTGTAAGGCCAAATGTTTGGTGGTACACTTCCTGGTTGCAAATGAATAGCATGGTCACGATCTCGAGTAGGTGGAAGACCCTTAGGCATTTCACCAAATACCTTGGAATAATTGTTGATAACTATTTGGAGATCTGATAGAGTAGAGGATATAGATGTTTGAACCTCAAGTGAGCACAATTGTGCAATTACACCCTGGTGTCCCTTTTTGAGTAATTTTGTCATGCTATTAAAGCTTATCACTTTAGAGGGTTTCCCTTGGATACCTCTAAGCTCAATTTCCTTGCCATCTGAGGAAAATATCATGAAAAGATCTTGAAAATTAAGGGCCACTGTTTCCATGATTGTAACCATTGGACCCGTAATACAACATTGACACCACCCATTTGGATGGCAATCATGGGGCTATCCAAAAAATACTCCCCCATGTTGAGCTTAATACTATGGCATCTCCTTGAACAATTTATGGTACCTCCATATGCAATCATTACTTGAAACTTTGGTGCAGGATTTTTTTTTTTCGCGTGGAAGAAAGCACGGGAAACCTGCCGAGTACTTCCCCACATTTCATGGATGGTAAACGGGGTAAACTGTCAGCCTTGATTACGGAGCCTCGCCTCGAGGGAATCAAGAGAGTCGAACCCATGACCAACAACAAGCATGAAAACTCACGTTTGGCTCTGGACCAATTGAGCTAACCCTTGGTGCTTCTGGTGGAGGATATACAAAGCAATTGAGATCTTTTGCTACTTTGTAATTGATGAAATTATGGGTACTACCAGAATCAGTTAATACTGTTACCTTTTTCTTTTTGATGTATCCTTGTATCTTGAGGGTTTGTGGAGTATTGATGTCGACCAATGCATGACAAGATATTGTTGGAGTAGTCTCTTCTAGATTTGAATCTTGTGGCGGTTCCAATTCCTGATCTTCTTCCTCTTCACTGTCTATGTAGATTAATTTCTTCTCACCACATTTATGCCCCTTACTATATTTGCTATCACAATTGAAACATAGTCATTTTTCTCTTCTTTCATCCATTTGTTGAGGTGTTGACCTTGTCGGTTGAGGTACGCTTGTCTTATGAACCCCAAAACGATCTCTGCTTCCTGTGTGTGCTCCAATGGTAGACTTGTGTGTAGCCTTTCTTGGCTAGAATATTACGAGCAAATTGCATAGCTTCCATAGTATTTGTTGAATGTCTTAAGAAAAGCTCATGTTTAATGTCCTCTTTTAATCCTACCATGTAAACTTGCAACAATTGTTCATCACTTATGTCATCCACCCTTGTGGCCAATTCCTAAAATTTTGAATTATAATCTTCAATATCACCTAAGTGCTTGATTCTTGTCAATTCACTGAAGTAGTCATGTTCCCAAACTTTCCCATATTGTGCTTCTAAGTCTATTGTAAATAAATCCCAAGTGTAATGATAAAAAGGGGGCTGCCTTTTTACTATTCATTGGTACCATTGATATGGTTTTATCTCAAAGTTCAAAGTTGCTATGCGAATCATTTTCTTATCATCCATAATATCATGTAGTTCAAAATATTGCTCTATTTGGTTCACCCAGGTAAAGACCTCTGTTCTATCAAACTTCTTTAATTCAATCTTGGGAATGTTGAATTTAGGACCCCCACCATAATTAACTCCACTATTAGAGTTAAATCCACTGGAAAATTGAATTGCTTATTATCAGCAGACTGTTCAACATCAATACTACCTTTATTTTCATGGGTTCCTGGACTTTTGATATCTCTTTTAGGGCGTCTCTCATCTAAGGAAGCTCTTTGACATAATCAATTGTACTTGCAGTGTCATTAGTTAAGAAGGCAATCGGTTAAGTTAGGTGATGATGAACCCAGTGCTGGTCCAAACATAATATAAGCTCAAGCACACAACCTTTTGTTTCCACAGGGAGGAGCGTATTGCCATCTCCATGTAGCACCTTTAATATCATATCGAATGATTCTTGATCTCTTGTCACCGTGAAGGTTCTCAAAACTGCAAATAAGGGGATTTCATGCACCGTTCTGTAGAGACGAAAACCTAACAGCAATTGACTGAATAGGGGCATTTAAGTTTACAGGTCTTGCAGCTCCAAACATCTCAGCAGGAAATCGGTTTGCTGCTGAGCTCATCATTGAGGCTAGAGACATGCTAAAAATTACATAGAGCTTCTGAGAAAGGTCCTCCAAAAACAATTTGTGTGTATAGTATCAAAAACCAAAAGCTCAACCTTTACATCAGACTTCATGATTATTGATTGTAAGCATTCCCATAATGGCAAATCAGTATGTCTCCTAGCATTTAAAAGCCCGCCAGCTTCAAATTTCTGTAATGCGATTTGAGTATGGTACAAGGAACTTGACGGTTTGGAACCAACATTAAAAAAACGAAACATGGTGACAAGAAATACCAAAAGGTTCTCTCAGCTCAACAATTTTGCACATTCAATATTTGTCCTTCATCACAGCCTCAGAAATTTGATCTTTTAAGTTTGCTTCAAAACTGTCATAAATTCACTTTACACATGTACCTTGCTTGCTACCTCAGACCTCAGATTTAGGCCGAATAATACCTCAGTTGTTCGCTGCCACAGGTCTGCAATTTTAGGAGTTAAATTTGCGGTGATGACAGCCCTTAGCGGCTGCCCTAAGAACAAACTTTGTAGCTAGCATGCCGAGCCTCTCCTAGGCTGCAGCTATTCTTCCTTTAGCAGGCCGAGCCACCAAGAAACAGGTGGCTGCCTTCTCACCCTGTAAGCAAGGGTCGGTCAGGGGCTTTAGGCCTGCGGCCAGCCTATTATGGACAGCCGGCCTTCTTCACAGAGCTCGGCTACTTTACCACAGAATTTAAAAAGGGGTCCGGCCCTTCCCTTGAGCTGGCAGTGGGGTACTTTAGCAACTCCTACAGTCTTCCTTTATCAATGACTACTATGCAGATGGTCATCTTCAGGACCTGCTTTGATACCATGTTGAATTTTCAATGAGCTATGGCTCATGCATTTCCTTTAAATTTTTTGTTTAGATTTTNCGGCCCTTCCCTTGAGCTGGCAGTGGGGTACTTTAGCAACTCCTACGGTCTTCCTTTATCAATGACTACTATGCAGATGGTCATCTTCAGGACCTGCTTTGATACCATGTTGAATTTTCAATGAGCTATGGCTCATGCATTTCCTTTAAATTTTTTGTTTAGATTTTACTTGAACCATAACTACTGTAGCAAACCAAGATCACAAGAAGAATAACCATGCACAAGAACACAAGAAGTATCCTGGGAAACCCTTCTCAACAAGGGAAGAAAACCCAGCCAATCCTTTGCTATATTCTTCAAGAAAAAGACCTCCCACACCATCACCAAACCTAGCACACAAGAGGGTGCTGTAATTCTCATAATTTTAGACCACAACTTTTGAAATCATGAGATGATACAATGTTAAGTGTGTTTCCTCAATGGGGATTCACCTTTATTTATACAAGACTTTATCACATCAAATGATGTGTCTATTGGCACAATAGGGCTGACCTCAATAACTCAAAATATAATTAATAATTACCATATTAATTATCTTTTACTTTATGGTGGGGCCGACCTGTACCCTTTACATCACAAATAGGGTTACAAGTCTGACTCTTGGACAATATATCAAGGGATCTCATACACCCACTAGTGCTCAACCACTAGGAGCACATCCATCTGTGCTCAGCCACAGGGATGTCCACATTTCTATCTCACTGCGTCTCACAGGAGAATCACACTCAATAGTGCTCAACCACTAGGATCACGTTCACCTGTGCTCAACCACAGGAACGTCCAACTCAACAGATCGCTTTCTCACTGCGTCTCACAGGAGAATCACATTCACTAGTGCTCAACCACTAGGATCACGTTCACCTGTGTTCAACCACAGGAACGTTCAACTCAACAGATCGCTTTCTCACTGGGTCTCACAGGAGAATCATCTGGAGTATCACATCATCTCAACTCTCTGCACAGAGGAGACCAATACATTGTTTCATCTCCGTCTTAGAGAGAACGACACACCCAACTCATGGGCTTCCCCACACAAGGGCACACAACATTCCATCTCCATCTCAGAGAGGAACCACACACCCAACTCATGGGCTTCCTCACCCCACACAGGGCACAACGTTCCATCTCCATCTCAGAGAGGAACCACACACCCATCTCATGGGAACACCCAACTCATGGGCTTCCTCACCCCACACAGGGGCACACAATGTTCCATCTCTGTCTCAGAGAGGAACCACACACTCATCTCATGTGCACACCCAACTCATGGGCTCTTTCTCAGGTCGACTCACTCAGTCTGTGCCCTGGAGGATGTCTCACGCAACTGTAATCATCAACATGTATGACCTGTAGAATACTGAGAAGCCTTGCTGTCCTATTTTGCTGTTATCAACCAACACTGAAGGAAGAAGTTGTGCGCTGCTTGGGTGCTTCTTCTTTGTCTATTCTGGACTGATATACACCAACACTGTGGGTGTATTTTGCTGCCCTCTAACAAAAATATTTGCTGTCTGCTAACTGATATATATGCAATCTGCTAACACTGATATATATGCAACTTGCTAACAAAGATATATATGCAGCCTGCTAACACTAATATATATGCAACCTGCTAACCGGGATATATACCAGCACTGATAAAACACTTGTTGCCTTTCACCCTCACGCTGCATAACCTATGTGAAGAATGAGGGTCGACCTATGATTATAAAGGAGTGGAGAGGTAGAGGGGAGAGGTCTCGAATTAGAAGTTTGATTGCCTGCTTGTCATAACTCAACTTTACACTTTAGTTCGAATTTAGAACTTGACTTTACACTTAAGTTACAACTCGCCCTTGACTCAGCATGCGCATGACATGCATGCATGTCATGCATGTTGAGATTTGGGTACCTTGGAAAGTGGTTCCCTTGTGGTTGTGGATCTCTAACCATAAGAGGGAAATATTTGACCCATTGTGCCTTATACTTTATGTCTAATTTCACTTTGACATTTTCCTAAGTCAAAAGGGTGAAATTTGTCACTTGAGTGAAAAGTGACTATTAATTCACTTTGTGGGTGAATTGGGGGACATAAAGTGAGCTATGGAAACTTAACCCAAAGTGGGTTTTGAGTTGAGATCTTTTTTGAGAGATCTCAACCATAGATTAGAGATGGCTTGGAGTGATCCTGGCCATTCATGTTTTAGGTTTCCTTATGATTCTTTAAGAAGGGCACATAGGACATTTGGAGGCTCATTCACTTGTATGTTCACCAAGAGAGTTTGGAGAAGGGCAAGAGGATGAGAATGGAAGCATTGGGAGAGGAGAGCTTGGGCGCCATCTTTCATGGAGGGCTCATGGAGGCTTAGGTCCTCATTATTTGTTGGTATTGGTTATTGCTTGGAGGAGGGCGCACTTGTGGAGGAGGKCRCACCACTAGCAGGTAATAGAAGGACTTGTGCTATCTYAGATCTGTTTGGCTCATGTTGGAGGAGACACACAAGAGCACATTTGTGTGGAAGGGATTCTTCATTGGACCAAGGAGGAAGGAGGGYRCATCACTTYAGTGGATAGAGSAACAAGGGAARAGGGCGCACTAARCTTGGGYDCATTTCTCTTCTTGGAACTCCAAAGCTTCTCGTGAGGAGTTGCTATTGTATCAGGTTCCATTGTATTAGCTTACTTGTTGTATTCACTACTTAAGATCATCATTATATATACTTTCATTCCAAACTAGTTTTCCCTGGGGGGGGGTTTATCCAGGGTCATGTTGACCAAAAATACTTGTGTTCATTTCATGCATGCTTAGAGTATAGATCAGCTTGTTAGAGTTGTAAAGATCAAGAGGAGTGTTATTTTTTTTGAGTATATTGCATGTGCTAACATTGGGGTATGAAAACACTTGCAAGGGCATCTCAAAAGAGCACTTAACCATAAAAATTATGAGCAGAAAGTTACTTGACTGTTTGCTGTCCTAAAACAACAGCAAAGGACAGTCTTGGAGATTGAAACTTAGAGCCAAATTTCAAGTCAAGGACAGACCTGTTTTGGCAGCCTCATAGTACCTCAAATTTCTACAATGCATGCAACATGCAACTATGCAACTTTATGCAACTCAAATTTTACAACTTAAAGTATTACAATTTGAATTTAACAACTCATTCAACTTGACTCTTATACATGGCAATTCGAATTTCTTCATGGTGGATAGTGTTACACGTGCCAACGCACTAGATCAATACATTTACATCATTTGCAATATCATGAAGATTGTTTGTTTCTGACTCATAGGAATTTTACGTTCAACCTAACTTTTGCTAGATGCCTTGACTTTTGA